>CM019148.1:138384233-138614753 GCA_009733165.1 Naja naja | reverse complement strand
AGTTAAGAGAATTTTGCCCCCATTTTACGACCTTTCTTGCTACAGCTGTTAAGTGAAACACTGCAGTCGTTAATTACTAATATGGTTATTAAGGTGAATCTGACTTCCTCGCTGACTTTGCTTGTCAGAAGTTCATAAAAAGTAATCCCATGGCCCTGCAGCAGTCATAAATATAAACCAAGTGTCTGAATTTTGATCACATGACCATGGGGATGCTATAATGGTTGTAAGTATGAAAAATGGTGATGTCACTTTTTTCAGTGCTGTTGTAACTTGAACCTTCACTAAATGAAAGGCTGTAAGTCAAGAACTGCCTGTAACATCAAATGTCTATTCATACCTGATGCTCTTTTTTTAATTAGTTTCAGATAGTTTAGAATGCTGCATCTTGTATCCACATCCACTTCCATATTTTCAAGGTAAGAGTTTAAAATTGGAATTAATCCTGGAAATACGCCTTCCTTCCTACAAAAATTAAACCAGTGTTAAAATAAAACGGCTAAAATATTTATTTTTCCACTTAAATATTGTAACCCTTGTCTTTTGATATGGCACAAGAGTGCCCTCTAAAGATATGAAAATATGAACATTGGTAAATCTATAAAGCAGATTATGCTTTTCATCGAAAGTATGTTTTAAACACAGACTTTTCCATATAATGCTTTATACCATAACATGTCTCCCGTGTCATAGGGGAGATCATGATGGATACCTCAGACTAACACCGATCACATCTGCCCACCTGCACTGGACCAGTGTGGCAGATTATGGTCTATTCCTTCCATATGCCTATACAACCTCAAAAACAGCCCTCATTCCCCAAAGGCCCTGGGGCAACTACCCATGGCAGCAGGAAGACCTGCCCGAAGGCAGAGGGTGCTAAGAATCACCAGGTTAAATCAGACTGCCTTTGGAAGCTCAAGACCGTATGTGTTGGAAACATGCGGAAGAGACCTTCATCCTGGAGTGGATAGATAATGGCTAAAATGATGGTGGTGATGGTGATGATGACGATGGCATAATTACAGAAATATAATCCATTTCTTTATTACTGAATAGCAGGGTCCAGGAAACTTAGGTTAGCTGTTGGATAATTTTCTGGTTGGCTACTGGGCATCAGAAAGGACACAAAACAACACCTACTCTCTCAAGACAGCCCTTTTACTTATTGTATAAAATAGTAAAATATAAAACAGGAAGGTACAAGAAGAGGGAACATTTACATAACAATATCTAAGCTACAGCTCAAATAATCACTGTCAATCATCATCTCTGCAAAAAGCCACCTATGACTATGTTCTGTAAACCAAGATCTTGTTCAAGCAGATAATAAATCACTAGAATAATTAGGTAGCTTTTAAATGTATACACAATAATAAACCAAAGAGAGCTAGAATACAAAATATCCAGCATAAAAGTCCTGTTTAAAGCAGAAACTATGCATATCTAAGTTATGCTCAGATCCATTTGTTTCTAACCTCTCTGCTGGTATAGAATTTGGCCACTTTTAGGAAGACTTTTCTGCAGGCCTGATAATTTAATAGGAAACACAGAATTTCCTGTTGGGATCAGTCCAGTAATTTATGATTAGAGGAGAGATTAATTAGGTCCATCTTCCAAGAAAGCATTTTGGAATTCCTATTCAACTGTTTCAATTAGGCACAAGTGCCCTTGGTAGGACATATTACTGTATCTCCCTATCAGCAACCAAGTGGAATATCAGTGTAAGTATGCCTTATGGCACAGCACTTGGATATTACAAAAATATTAGGGGATGGTAAAAGGTGAACAATGAGATTATTGTAGCAGAAGCCTGAAATATCAAACCAGTCCTTAATTTTATTAAGGATCTAAAATTCTCTGCTTGATTTCACTTCTTTATTGAGGTCCAACATAGATAACAACAGAGGGCAACTAAACTGATATTACTGTTTTATTTGGAATATTTCCTATGTACAATGGTGCTTAAGTTTGTGAACCTTTGTGAATTTTCAATAGCTCTGCATAAATACAATCCAAAACATGATCTGTTCCCCACACAAGTCCTAAAACTGGATAAAACCCCCAGTTAAACAGGAACTTTATACTTGTTCATTTATTTCTGAGGAAAATGAGCCAACCTACATATTTGTGAGGGAAAAGTATGGCGCCTCTAGAATTATCGCTTCATTTGAACAGAAAATTAGAACCAGGTATTTCAATTAGGTGTGATTTTATTTCAAGAATAAAATTTTGGGTATTCACTACAAAAATCTACACTTCACAACACAGGTATGTGGAAGTATGGCATGGCTAGAACAAAGGAGATTTTTGATGTCTTTGAAAATACTTGTGGATGACCACCAGGCTGGAAAAGTTTACAAAACTATTTATAATAGTCAAAAATTCAAAAAGATTCACAATTTTGTTTCTTGTTTCCTTGTGTAGCCCCCCCCCCCGAGTTCTTTTTTCTCAACAATTTCCTTTTTTTATATCTAGACTTTATAGGCTTAAAAGCATGTGTAAGTACATACAATGGTATTGTTACCCTCTAGGTTCCAGAATAGTCATTTAAAATTATACCTTCATGTCTCAGTTCATTTCTGAAATTAACATATTAAAATAACAACAAGATCTCTTAAAGGCCAAACCAAGATAAATCATTTTCTTATGACTGCTATCCTCAGCTAAGGAAAGATGAAAATCAGAATTTCTTACTTGCTGACTTTAGATCCCAACCCCGATTCTTAATTTAACTCTTCATAAAATCTATAAAATATAGCAAACTGCATGAATAGCTGATCTTACCTTTCCATTAATTATTGTATCTATGCTCATTAACGTATATTCTTCTACATCTGTTTCTGTACCATTTTGAGTTGCACCACATCCATCCACTACTGCATTGCCACCTTTTAAAAAGAATCAGATTGAGTGAAGAACACAAACAAAGAAGCCAATTTGTTTTACATTTATTCTATACTCAAGTGTAAGAAAATCAACCAGAAAATAAACAGCATACCTTTAGAAATGTCTTTTCTAAAATAAAACATGCCCTGCGGACAGCATCTCGTTTCTGAGCTACTTCCATGTTTTCATCCACCTAAGAAAGGGGGATAGAAGAAAATGTTACACTGGGTTTCTTGCTAAAATGAAAACAAGTATGGTTAACTTTCTAGTCAGAAGATTGCCCTTTAGAGCATATTTTTATTAGTTTTACATAGATTTGTATAGTTATTAAATTTGATTATGTAAGACAAAAATCAGGATGAACCAGAATTCTATGATTACAACTGGAATTCTAACCCGATATTGTCTTTTGGAATGACTGCTATCTTATTTACCTTCGAACATGCTATCTTATCTAACTATGATTTTTCCATGTGCCTAATCCCTTGAAATAATTTAGTCAACTTTCAGTGATTCCCTCACTAAATTAAATACATAATTAAGAAAATACCATTTAAAAGAATAACTCAACTGATTAAAAAAATGGAAGAAATAGGCAAAGAATTCAAGTTGGAACTGCAAACTGCGAGAGGAATGTTAAAAGAAAGAATGGAATTATTGGACATACTGGCAGAAAAATTAATGGTGATGCAGTTCACAGAAGAACAAAGAAAATTCAAGGAGGAGGAGTTAAAGGAAGAGGAAAGCAGCTTAGAAGAGCACGAAGAACAAGGGACATTGCAAAAAGACATGAAAGGAATCAAAATTAAGACATTGATGATAGATGTAATAAATAAAAGAGAAAACAGTCCCAAGATTAAACAAAAGAAGAAGAAGCTGTACAAGAAGAAATTCCAAAAGAGAGAACAGGAAAGGGTGGGGGAAAATATATATGATTGGCAGATGAAAATAAAAACAATACTAGAGGAAAAAAGAGGAGTTAAGAGGAAAGACCGGAAAAACTTAGAAAAGGGAAAGCTGGTCTAAATTATAATATAAAGGAGGGGATACCAAATGGAAACGTATTTTGGTATTTTTTTTAGAAATGATGATAGAGGTTTTGGCGTGTTCAGGTCTTTTCCTGTGTAAGACTGAGAGTATCTTGGTGATGTTTCGACGAGGTTCCACTCGCCATCCTCAGCTTCGAAGCAGAGGGTGCCAGCCTGAGGATGGCGAGTGGGACCTCGTCGAAACGTCGCCAAGATATTCTCAATCTTACATGGGAAAAGACCCAAACACGCCAAGACCTGCATACCTGTACCCATGAAAATCTATGAAAACATGTATGTATGTATGTATGTATGTACGTATGTAAGTATGTATGTATGTATGTAAGTATGTATATAATCATCTGCAGGATGCAATCTGGGTTGGTCATTGGGACTAGAGGTTTAGTTTTTGGACTCATGCTGGAGCTCATTCTCAGGGAACTTCCCTCTCTCACCAGAATGTGTGCTATAAGCTCAGTATTTATATGGTGCCTGGTTGTATATGGCTTTTGTTGATTGGAGTGTTGATGGCTGCCTATTAAAGTCGTTGGCTGTTGTTTCCTTGTGCTGCCAAGTCCAAAAGCTTGGAAAACTAAACCTCTGGTCCTGGTGACTATCCCAGATTGGATCCTACAACATTATCCCAGCACACATATATTACCTTCATTCATATATATGCTTTTGTTGATTGTGTTGTAAAATGCTTTAAGACAGGGATGTCAAACTCCCGGGCCACAGGCTGGATGTGTCACGTGTTGCCCATGCCTGGTTTAGCAAAGGGAGGGGAAAAAATCCCAATATGTCACGTGACGCTACCATGATGTGAATTTGACACCCCTGCTTTAAGACTATTGATTTGGCAGTACAGGAGAAAAATAAGTCTTACACAAATACTCACCTTGGACAAAGGAATGAGAAAATCCAATTTGTATGAGAGAATGACTCGAGTTAACAGTACAACAAACACAACATATGCTGAGTTTTCGAAGTCTGTTAACTGGACCTAGAAATTGAAAAGTATTTTTTAGGATTGTTGAGGTATGTATATTGTATATATCCCAAATGTAGTACAGAAAGATTATATCATAGATTCTGATAAACACTGTGAGATATCAGAATCTTTTGGTAAATATTATCAAAATTATACCTTTTTGTGCAAGTTTTCCCAAAATAGAATTCCAGAAACCAACTAATGGCATGGTTAGATATTCTTGTATAGCAATGGTTCTCAACCTGTGGTTCCTGGACCCCTGAAGCACTGCGATGTCATCACAGAGAAGGCTTAAAGAAATGTTATGATTTAAATGTTAAGTCTTGGGAGTCTGTAGCTATGGTCCATGCTCACAAAAGGTATTTAAAAGTCAGTGGTGAAGAAAAGGTTGAGAATCACTGTTGTACAGAATTCTGCTATTACATGTTCTCTTTTGAAAATTCCAAAATTGCCAATTATCACCAATATTTTCTGATACAGCCAAAATAACACTTGCACATCAATATTTTAAAATAGGTATTTCAGAACTAAGGCAGCATTATACAGAGAAAACATGATTAAGGAATGATATGGAATTTGTGATTCTTTCTGATTTGATTACAATTTTAGTTGAAATTAAGACTATCCCAGGCTTAGAATCTATGGCAGGCAATCACTGTTTGTAGCGATGGTAAACTGCATAACTTATAAAGATACTTAAATGTGTATCATGGAAATGTCAAAATAAGACAGCATGAGCAAAAAGACGCAAATATACTAAAGTATGTACTACAGTTTTGTTTCATAACATAATCCACTGAGCATGTTTAGTGCTTACCTCCATTGGTCTGAACTCAACTCTCCATCCAATATCTGAATTTGGAGGAGGCGGCTTAAATCTCATTGTCTGCCAGTTTGTTGACTGAATATTCTACAGGAGACAAAATAGGTGTTATTAGGCTACAACTGTAACTCATCATAGTGTAAGACTTTAAAAGAGCCTTGGTGGCTCAGGCTGTTAAATGCCTAGCACTTAAGTTCCAGCTGCCTGCAATTAGTGCAGGCTTGAATCCCACCAGGCTCAAGGTTGACTCAGCCTTCCATCCTCTCAGGGTAGGTAAATTGAGGACCCAAGATTGTTGGGGGCAATTAGCTGACTTTGTAAAAATGCCACTTAGTAATAAGCAGGCATATACAATGGAATGAAGGCTATTGCTGAGCACATTGGGTTGCATCCCAAAAATTGTAAGCCGCCCTGAGTCTCCGGAGAAGGGCGGCATATAAATGTAATTTAAAAAAAAAAATACTATTGAGAATTCATGATAAAATAATAAGCTGCAAAACTGCATCAACTGCACTAACAAAGCATGAGAGAACTGAAAACATTTAGAATACTATATAGTCCTTGACTGAGCAGACCCAGTTTACGTTGTAACCCGAGATGTTGTTAAGTGGGAAGGGGAGGGAGTCCCAGCAAAGAGGTGCAGTGTAAGCCATATACAGGTTTGTGGAGGAAGGTACCACAGTGTGGCACAAGCTCCAGAAGTCCAGGGATGGAGGATTGCAAGGGCAGGGAAGATTTACTGGAGCAACTCATAAACTTCCTGCTGGCTTCCCCATTATCTCTGCTTGGGTGAAACTGAAAGGAAGGTTGCAAATTATGAGCATGTAACTTCAGGATGCCACAACCACAGTAAGCTTGCTGCCAAGCACCTGAAACATGATCGTGAGACTGCGAGGGTGGTGCAACATCCAGAAATGGTCTTAAGTATCACTTCAGTACAAGAAGCCAGTAAGTGAGGGCTAGCTTTATGTATTCTCAGATTTTGTTTGCTTTTATTAGGCGAGATATAAATGCATACTATCTGACCTATGCTCTGAAAATTGAGTAAGTATTAAATGCTTTTGTCACATTACTGATATGAATAATTTAAACATGGGATTTTTATCTGTGTTGAAATATGCAATGAAATACATACTTGCAAGTTGTCATTTAAGAAATACTGAAGAAACATGTAATGCAGCAAATAATTATTTAGCATAACTAAATGCTGCTGTAGTTTTGATCCTTTTTATTAGAAAATAAATGGTGTATTAAACAAACTATGTACAACTTTTAATATAAACTAGTATAACAATATAACCTCAAAATGATCAGATTCATTTGCATCATCCAGATGTATTTTTTCTTCAAACAGTGTCAAAGGGTCACGAATAAATAAGTGAGCAATATGTTGTGCCAAAAGATGATCAATGCCTACAAAACCAAGAAATTGAGATATCCATTGTTAAAAAGCAAGCCAGTTTATTATATATAATGTGCACATTTATTTGCTTGCAGTAACTCAATAGAGCTGAGGAGAGATGAAACAGTCACCACAAACACAAATGAAATATTTTGAGTTTGATAGGAAATGTGATAGTTGACTCATTCTTTCAATCAAGAAAAAAACTGCTTTCAAGATGATGGATCACGGCAGAAAATTAACTAGCACATCTAATGCTGCTTTGTGTTATACTTCAAGAACAGCTTGTTTAAATTAATCACAAGTAGTCCTTTTTAAAGATTGTGTCTGATTAAGGTGAAAAAAACAAGACAAAGGCATGGAGCCTCATTGTCACACTGATTTAAATACTTACCCTCTTTTACTAGATGCTCATAGATTTCTTTATCTATTGTCAAATCAATGTCATTGTACTTTTCACCGCATTCTGAGAGATAACTGTCTATGGAATCGTATCTGGATTTATTGATTCTGAAACGGTTGTTCTTCAATGGCTATGTAATTTAAGAAGAGAAATGTCTAGTACCTATTGTCATTATCTGCAAGAGATACTATAACACTGAGTCAATGTAGCATTGAAACCAAAACTGCAAACATATTTTTCAATAGTTTAATTATTTAGTAATGTGGACTATTCATATAAAGAGAGGCGGGAGAGTGTTTAACATTAACAAACATTATGAAATGACTAAATGATACAAATCCATAATGTGAAAAGAAAAGTAAAATCTATTAAAGAAAAAAGAGATGGAGATAATAAACCTCTTCAATGAAGGAAAACAATTATAACAAGTGAGATATGGATCAATAAGGGTTCCTCAATCGCCATGCTAGAAAACAGATTAGTTACAGATAGTTAGAATAATGAAACATCAGAGGCAAGTACCAAAATTCAACCAAATCTGGGTGAATTTTACTAATTTTATCTCCTGCTATTGGCAATAATTATACATAGTAAATATGAATATTGATATGCATAAATACTTTTTATTTCATACTTGGAACCTGATTTGAAATCTGATGAGAATAGTTGTATATCAAACACCACCTCAAAATCTGATCTAAAAAAATATATCAGAATACATAAAGCTGAAACAGTTTTCAGACCTTTGTATTCCAATTTCTCAATTTTTGATGGCCTAATCTGATCAACCTTATCCATCTTAGAAGGCAAGCAAGGTTTGAGTTTGATATTCATTACAGGAATATCAGGACTGTCAATTGGGGTAGAAAGCCAAAACATTTCAAAACTAGGCACTGGGGAACCATTCCTTTAGCATTGCCAAGAAAAGTAAATATAAAAATGTCTTCACTTTCTACATTCAAACAGATTTAAATAACAAAAAATACTTAATGAGCAAAATGCTTAAAATTAATAAGGTAAGTTTTCAAAAATGAAAGCTAAGTTTAGGAAGAAAGATTTTTGTGTGAGAGCATGAATACCTAGACTAACCACTCTTGCAAACTCATAACTGATTTGCTCACAGCTCCCAAATATCCTCTTAAGTAAAACAAAATACAACCCCTGATGCGAAGGGAGTGCTATTGCTTAATTTCAGTTGCTATATATTTCTATTTTTCATATTTCTTGCTCAATCCAGTTTCAGGACAAGATTGATCACATCCACATTTTCATACACTTATTCAAAAAAATTTTTTTGACAAAATATATCACTGATTCTGCCTCTGGGAAATTAAAAGAAATACGGGAACATTTCATATGAAGATCATACTAAGAGAATGATCAAAGCATTTTGATATAAATGGGTTTGTAACTCTGTAATCAAGACTACATACTAGAGAAACAACTGATCTACATATGAAACTCACATACCTCTAGACCCCTCTCCTCTCTTGTTCTGTCATCTACTGATGCAGATATAACTCCCCAACGGCAATCAATGTCTGTCACATAGCCTCTGTAAAAAGGAGCTGCAGCACTTAAGGCCATCTAAAAGAATATTGGAGAGAATGTAGTGTAATGAATTATCAATGTAATACCATATAAAGCTAAGCAAGTTATGATCCGGTTCTGTGGGCGTGGCTTAGGTAGTGGGCATGGCTTGCCATATAAAGCTAAGCAAGTTATGATCCTGAAATACAAGGTGCTCTGCTCATCTTCATCAAATCACCATTATTTACAATAGTACAAATTGTTTTATTAGCCAAGCAGACCCCATTTGCACTCCAGTCAGCATCTTCTACTACTCTAGTCTCTTTTTCTAACTGGATATATACTCTATGTCCCCTTCCAGTCTCAATTTAGGGCATACCTCAAGTTTGAGAAGTGAAAATTATGAATCTGTAAGAACTATGAAAAGTAAGGTATACACTTAGACAAGAAAAACAAAATGCAGAGTTACAAAATTGGTGGTACCTGGCTCAACAGCAGCAACTGGGAGAGGGATTTAAAAATCCTAGCGGGCAACCAATTAAATATGAACCAGCAGTGTCAAAAAAGGCCAATGCAGTTCTAGGCTGCATCAACAGAGGGATAGCATCAAGGTCACATGAAGTGTTTGTACCACTTTATACTGCTTTGGTAAGACCACACTTGGAATACTGCCTCCATTTTTGGTCACCATGATAAAATGTGTTGAGACTGTAGGAAGGATGCAGAGAAGAGCAGCAAAGATAATTAGGGAGTTGGAGGCTAAAACATGACGAATAGTTGCAGGAACTGGATATGTCTAGTCTAACAAAGAGAAGGACTAGGGGTGACATGATAGCAATGTATCTGAGGGGCTGCCACAGAGAAGATGGGGTGAACCTATTCTCCAAGGCACCTGAGGATAGGATAAGAAGCAATGGATGGAAACTTATCAAGAAGAGATCCAACCTAGAACTGAGGAGAAATTTCTTGACAGTGAGAACAATTAACTATTAATTAATCAGTGGAATGGCTTGCCTCCAGAAGTTGTGGATGCTCCATCACTGGAGGCTTTTAAGAAGAAACTGGACAGCCATTTGTCTCAAATAGTATAGGATCTCCTGCTTGGGCTGGTGGTTGGGCTAGAAGACCTCCAAGGTTCTCTCCAACTCTGTTATTCTTATGCTGACAGTACTTTGAAGACATAAGATTATGTCAAGGTAAAATGTGCTACATGGGCATGGCAACAAATATTGCATTACCTCTTGCTGTATTTCCTCCTCCAGCCCCTAAGCAACAGCTTGCAAACTTTTCTGACCTCTTTTATTCTTTCCATATAATTCATCAAGTACGAAATTTTTTTAGCTTCACTTACTGAACATAAACTACCACCACTAATTTACAAAGCTTATACTGATTGTTTTGAAGGTTGCCTCAGTGAACATGCTTTTTAATCTTTTTGAAAGAGTTTTAAGAGTTTTACATAAATATAATAAAGTATGTCTCTGAATAAAAATGTAAACAATAAAATGATTTCACTTACCACAATGGGACAGATTGTGGCTAGCTGATCATAAAGATATCTTGCTTCAAAAATGCTGCAGGCCTGGAATGTTACCTGTATAATAAATAAAAAACTATCATGCTTTATGTTAAAAGTGCATGCCAATGTTACTGCACTTTCCAGAAATTACAAAAAAATGAGTCCTCTGAGTTTCTAACTGCAAGACTGTTTCTTTTCTGCAGACCTGGGATCATACAGTTGAATTAAGTCCCCTTTTTCTTCCTTTGAGAATCTCATTGCCACTAGACATAACAAATACTATCATATGCACTCTTTGCTTTTCAACATGTTCCACGACATATTTCATTTTGGAAAGAAAGATAAGCACAGCAATTCCACCACTGCTTTTCTTTCTTCCTCCGAAACAAAAAGTACCTATGCGGACTCATTTAAGACTTCAGTTCCAAATCACAAATTGATTTATGACAATTTGAGTACAGGTAGTCCTCAACTTATGAAAACTGGGACCAGAATTTCCATTACTAAGCAAAATGGTTGTTAAGTGAGTCATGCCCAATTTAATGACCTTTTTACCGTGGTTGTTAAACAATTCACTGCAGCTGTTAAATGAATCATGCAGTTGTTAAACAAATCCAGTTTCTACCATTCATTTTGCTGACTGGGAAGACTGCAAATGGCAATCACATCACCCCGGAGTGGTGCAACTGCTGTAAATACATACCAGTTGCTAAGTGCCCACTATGGGGATGCTGCAAGAGACATACATGCAAGAATTGGTTGTAAGGCACTTTTTTCAGTACTGTTGTAACTCTGAATGGTGGCTAAATAAATGCTTGCAGGCTGAGGACTACTTGCATTCAAATGTAAAGAGCAAATACGTTGCCCTTTTTAGCCATATTGAACATTTTCACTTATATTTTGCAAGACCCAACTGTCTTACACAGGTCCTTTCTTTTTCCTCTAACTCATCTAAGAACACTGGCATTCATTCTTCACATCAGGCACCTTCTTCTTCTTCATCATAAATAGCAGGATGTGTCATTTTTGTTATCAATCTTTCACTTGAAAAATTATTTCACAATTTTGATGAAAAATTATTTTACAATTATTTTACAATTTTAAATACATCTGTGCTCCTCATGACCTTTTATTTTGCTTTACATTGCACAACGCTCTACTTTTTTTCCACTCCAATCTCTTTAAATAAAATTACATTTAATTCTTTGTTTTATTTATTTGCCTTATTTTTGCAACTCACTGCCTTCACATGTTTTAAGAATTCAGTCTCTCACACTATTCAATGCAATTTTTTAAATCTTCTCTACTATGCTATTATTTTTTCATCTCCTTTCTTATGACTATTTTAATTTCCACTCATGTTTCCTCTCTGTGTGTCTATTAGATGATAAACTTGTAGAAAATTGCTAATCTTGTATTATTTGCTGTCTATTAATGGTCTATCAGTTGCTTATAAATCATTAACAAGTACCATAGCTTGGTATGGTGCTTGAATTAAGTTATTATTTCTAGAAAGGAGAAAAAAAGAGCCTAGCTATGTAATGAAGAGCAGGGAAAATAGATGCATGTAATATATAAAATCTGACTACAGAATATGTGACTGAAAAATTCAAACAGCTGTTATGAAAACAACACAAAACCAAAAGAGAGCAGTACAAATATTTAACAGTATACTTATTACAATGAGTTTACCTGAAGGCAACAATTGCCCATGCCAAATCCCATGGCATCCATATATACATGATCGGCCTTAGCTGCTCTTGCTGCTTCACCATCATCACTAGGAAATGTTTCTATAAATGGTGATGGAGTATTCTTGTCCTTAAATACTGAATAAGACATTTGACAAAAGGTTAAGCTCCTGGCTAATTTTTAATTTTTTTATTTTAACAGTAAATTGCTTTTTTCACTTACTTGGTACATTTATAATTACTTTTTCACCTCTTCTATGTCGAATATTTCTCGTTAAAGTACTAAAAAAGAAAATATCCTGAGATGATGTCTCAAAATTTTTTCAATAGTTTTAAAACTTTTTAGATTAATATTTGGTTTATGAGTTTCCTAAACTGCTAAACTGATTAAAAATTATTATATTTGCATCCAGTGAATTATATGAATCACCAACACTATCTTGATACAGAGTTATGAGAAATATGTCAGAAGAGAGCTTACTTATTTGTCTATACTGCAAGGTAACAATTACAGGTAGTCCTCAACTTACGATCACAACTGAGACCAACATTTCTGTTCCTAAATGAAACATTTGTTAAGTGAATTTTGCCCCATTTTATGGCTTTTTTTGCCACAGTTGTTAAGTCAATGGTTGCAGTTATTAAGTTAGTAATAGTTAAGTGAATCTGGCTTCCCTATTGACTTTGCTTTTAAGAAGATTGCAAAAGACCTCAGGACACTGCAACTGTCATAAATATGAGTCAGTTGCCAAGCATCCCAATTTTGATCATGTGACCAAAGGGATGCTGCATTGGTTGCAAGTGTGAAAAACGGTCATAAGTCACTTTTTGCAATGCAATTTTTCTGCTTTGCTAGAAGGAACAAAAGATAAAAAAAACTATTTCTGTATGCAATTTGTCCTGTGTCTGATCTGCTTCCCTCCGCCTCAGAGTAGAATTAGAGAGAAAGGAATTACAAGAGAGTAAGCAGAATACACTGGACTGTTTGAGGAGCTATTCCTGGCCAGCCTTGAGAAAGATTGCCTTTGCTAACTTGATGGACAGAATCTTCCTCTAAAATAGGGGTGTCAAACTCATGGCCCACGGGTCAGATGCATCACGTGCTGGCCCCGCCCAGTTTAGCGAAGCGGGAAAAAATCATGATACATCACGTGATGCTACCGTGACACCGCGAGTTTGACTGCTCTAGAATATAGAAGCAATCTTTCTCAAAATTCGCCGGGAACAAGAAATCAACCAGTGAAATTCCTTTTCCTGGTCAGCCTTGGTAAAGCAATTGTCTCTCTAGACTTGAGGAACCATTGCCTTTGTTAGCTTTCTAGGTATGCCTTACACTGGCTGGGCATATCTGTCAGCAACTGCAGTGAAAGGTAACTAAACTAGACATAGTGAGGCAGGCCTCCCAATAATGTGAGTGGAGGTAGACAGGAGGCCAAGATGGCTGAGGCCTTCTAGTCTATGGTGGGGAAGGAATTGCAGCGCTCTTGCAATTGTAAGGTTGAATACCCAAATTATGATCACATGACTGCAGAGGCACTGCAATGGTTGAAACTTTGGGTAGACAAGCTAGCTCTGAATCTCTTCTAAAATAGCATTGCCTGTGGAGTTAATGTTATAACGGATGCTACTAAAAGCATTGATAAAACTAAAATAATATATACAGAAAGACTAACTACTGTACATTCAACAAGAGTGGTGAACCTCACACCAAATTTAAATTTGCATTATCATTATTATTATGAATTATAATATATTATATTACACCATCTACATTTTGAGTACATCTGTATTCTTATTCAAAACATACTTACCTAAACCTGGGATGTTTGTTTATAGCCTCATCTGGGAAGAAAAGAGACTTTGAGGCTCCCATCTCAATAGGTGTTGGATGATACTCTGGTATCGTAAATCCTAGACAACCTAATCTATAAATTCAATCAAATTAAGATCTTTAGTTGACAAAGATTCATTTTGTAAAGTTATATTAGAAATATTCCAGAATAAAGGTAAAACCAAAGTTTATTAAGAATAGTACTTGTGTGTTTGTCTTTATCTATTGATAGTAATCAAAACGGCTACAGGCACTCTGTAAATGTACATTTTATCTAACCTGTCAGACATTCTTCCAATTACCTTTTGATTTGCTTGGATCATTTTCCTCAGGAAATAAACAAACAAGCATAACACTTTGAATCATTTCCTCAATTGGGTTTTTATTTAATTTTAGGACTTGTGTGGAGAACAGATCATGTTTTAGGTTGTATTTATGCAGAAATATTGAAAATCCAAACAGTGAAACTTTTAAGCACTGCTGCAGATATAACTAAGCAGCAGTGGCTCTAAATGGGAAATACTTTATGGTGAATCTTCCTCTTCTTAAAATAGCTTTAGTAGTACAACTTTGAGACATGATCATTTGAAACCACTATATTTTCAAACTATTAGAAAAACAAAATCTAACCTTGGAAATGATGTGACAGTGCAAACAGCTTCATCTTTTTTTAGTACCGAAGCAGCTTCCTGGCGCCGCTTCCTCATGTTATCCTGTACAGTGTTAAATTCAGACATTGTTCCTCCATATGGCTGCCCAGGAGTCCCTTCGATCATGTAGCTTCCATATTCTGGTCTCCATAATGTTGGGTGGCTGAAAAATCAAAATGAAAACTGAAAGTATTTTCTACAACAAAGTATACTTACATATCATGCAACTGTAATATAGCTTTTAACTCTGAACCACACAAACCTAGGTAAAAACCTTGACTCAGGATGGGATGGCTTAATTTAATATCTTAATTTATTTAGAACAGGGATCCCCAACCTGTGGGCCACGAGGGGATTGCAACAAGGCTGCGGAAATAGTTGGTGAGTGCGCGCACATGTGCTCACTCACTTGTGTGAGTAGCAGGGGAGCGTGCATGCTCCATTTGTGTGAGCCGCAGGCGCTGCGTGCACGCCACTCACACAACTGGACCTGTGCGCGCGCTTGCTGGCTGCATGTGCAGAATTACCCCCTCTCCTTCCCCCATCAGTCCGCAAAGCCAGAAATGTTGGGGAACTCTGGCTTAGAATGTGTTTTATGACTATTAGGAATTCCAACTTTTTGGGAGAAAATATGCAAGGGTACTTGCAGGAACGCCTCCTGCCAGCATCACTCTCCAATCGCCCTGTTCGCTCTCATAGGAGGGGCCTCCTTGGGGTGCCGTCAGTCAGACATTGTAGGCTGGTGGTCCCCAGGGCTAGGGCCTTCTCTGTGGGAGCACCTGCCCTTTGGAACCAGCCGGATCCGCTGGCCCCTGACCTCCACTCCTTCCGGGACCTGAAGACTTGGTTGTTTCAACGGGCCGGCCTCAATGACCCGGGGGTGTTGGGTTTTATTTTAACTTTATTTGGCTTGTTTAGCTGTTTAATTCTGTTTTACTGTAAATTTTTCTCTGTTTTAATGTTTGCCGCCCTGAGTCCTTAGGGAATAGGGCGGCATACAAGTCGAATAAATAATAATAATAATAATAATAATAATAATAATAGTGTAAGTACATCAGCAAGTTGAAAGCACTGATCTTTTAGGCTACATGCAAACAAGTATTATTTATGAAAATGCATTTCCCATTGTTTAGAAAATGAGAGCCAATTTGGTGAAGAGGTTAAAGAAACCAGTAACAACTGGGAGACTGCACATTTTGGCCTGTATTAGCCAGCTGGATAACTTTGGGGCCAGTCACTCTTTCTCATGGCAATGACAAACTACTTCTAAAAATATTGCTGTAAAAACTCCATCGACCTGTCCAGACAGGAGTCAAAAGTGACTTGCAATAGACTGAAATACAATATAGATTGAAATACATGCTGATGAATAACCTAGCTAATGTTCAGCATGTATTTCTATGAGCTTTTGGTACTTACTTTGGATTTATTCTTTCACCTTTTTCTTGCAAAGTATGAAGTACTTCTTCTCCAGATAATGACAACCGTGCTCTCTTATTTTTATGGTCAAAAGCTACCAACATATATTCCACCTAAAAGGCAATGTAAGTTCATAATATAATGTTTAGCTGATAAAACAGAAAAACAACAAAAAGTTCACAAATTGGTCATCTGAGGAATTATAACTTTTAAAAGCAGACTTCATGATGTTTTCTATCTAAATGGGAATATTTAAAATATATATACTTTTTATTTTTGCATATCAAGCTGCAAATTTTACAAGCTCTTTTTGCCCACAATGTATCAGTAAAGAATAATATTTACTCAGCAGTTGCTGTGGTTTCTTGCCTCCTCAGCATAGTTTTGATCAGGGATGAAAGCCTGCCTAAGCTTCTCTTCCGATATATTATACTTAAGTTTATCTCAAGATTTTGTTATCACAAATTTTTACTTTTAAAGACTGCAGCTACTCACAATATAGAAGGCAACTAAGGAGAATGATAGAAAACTATAGTATCCAGTATTACAAACACAGCAAAAATCCAAATGAAAATCCATTCTAGTACTTATTAAAACACAAGAGTTTAACTGAGGCTATTAAAAGGGTATGTATATTATATTTAATATTATAAAATGTATTAGGAAATATAAACTTTCAGTACGATTTTATTCAAACTTGCTGACTCAAACTGTTTTTTTTTTTAATTACATTTATATGCCGCCCTTCTCCGAAGACTCAGGGCAGCTTACAATTTTTGGAGCACAACCCAATGTGCTCAGCAATAGCCTTCATTCCATTGTATATGCCTGCTTATTACTAAGCGGCATTTTTACAAAGTCAGCTAATTGCCCCCAACAATCTTGGGTCCTCAATTTACCTACCCCGAGAGGATGGAAGGCTGAGTCAACCTTGAGCCTGGTGGGATTCGAGCCTACAATAATTGTAGGCATCTGGATCTTAAGAGCAGGCATTTAACAGCCTGAGCTACCAAGGCTCTTTTCTGACTTCATGGGAATGACATGATTTTTGCTGACTTCATGGGAATGACAAAACTATCTTCTTATCGACCTTTCCAACATGCAATTTATTTACAATGTGATCCTTGTGCAGAATAACAGAACATTATTCTGTACCAAATTGAACTGAACAGAATTTAGCTGCTGTTTAAGTCTAACTTAACAGCCACGTCCAGTCACCTAGCCCAAGTTCAAAACAGAAGTGATGTATAATATCCAGGAAATCTAATTGCAATATTTTGATTGCATTTTAGCAAAATGTTGAGGAAAAGAGTAATCCCAGGCATTGTGAATAAAGCAAAGAACTTTGATTATAGCAAGAGAGCCAATTCCTTGCTTTGCTCAGTCAGCAGAAAGCTACTGCTTGTAAAAGCACTTCTTCTAAAAAAGCAGGTAAGAAAGGAGCAGCTTAGTAGGAGCATTAATATGGTAGGTGAATTCTTCAGTTAAAAATCTTAGGCTGTTCTATAAAAACTAATGTACATTAATTTTTCAGCTTGTCCCTGTAACTTTTAAGGTCCAGCTGCATCAGTTTTGGTAGCACAAAACAGAGATTTACAAAAAGAAATTAAGTGAAAAAGATGGTTGCTTCTAGTGCCCTAAATATTGTAATTTCAATGTATGGGCTACTATTAAAGCTACTTATAAATCTTCCTGTTTCCTTTTGTTTCTGCTCAGCAAACACAATGGAGGAAAAACACAGCATTATGAATATTAACAATGCACTTGTTGATAATTTTTATTGTCAGTAATCTGCAAATACATGCTTGCTAGAATGTTATTCCTAGATCATCTGAAACAGGGATTTTTATTTTTTCAGGACATAGCCTCTTCAATTACTATTTAAAAATAATAATACATTCACTAAGTTTCATTAGAATGTATAATGTATATTTTGAATTTGAATAAGGAAAAAACTGGGGAGAAAAGACAAAGCCAAATTGGGAAGAAATTAACTACAAAAAAAAGTAAGTTCCGACTTTCATTGGTGCAGACACAAACATAAAATAGAATTCATAACATCTGAAAATCTGTGAAGTAGTATAAAAATGAAAGATCTCAGAAACCCAATGTTACTTTATTATTGGATAAAATACTAAAATGCAAAACTACTGATTTCGAAGGGACTTTAAATCCCTTTAAAGTCCCTTTGAATGAAGACATTAAATCAAATTCCCTGATCAGTGCAGGCATCTAAATTAAAGCATTTCCCAGCAAATCAGTGCTTAGCCGGAGACATTCAACAAAGGAGAAAAATAGTCAGAATTTTAAATACATTTGTGTATTGATCATGAATATATAATTCTAAATGTACAAACTTTTGCTGAAATTTGAAAATAGGAAGAAGTTAAATAATGTATGATAAAGTGGCTTAAGAAGTTTACTTATAATATACAGTTGGACTAATGGAAAAATGTGATTAAAGGAGTAGAAATTTACACTGTATTATATAAAATGTTTTTTTATAAAATGATGTTTTGTTGGCACATGATGCCAGAAAAATTATTTGGAATGTATAGAGGCACTTAAATGTATGCTGGAAATGTGAATAATATGAACGGATGGTTTATCATGCTTGGTAGACATGTAAAAACCTTTAAAAAAATTGGATCCAGATATATACTTTGATACAAAGGATATTAAAGATCATTATTCAACTGAAGCCAGAACTTTCCTTTTAGGATTAATGAATAAACAGAAAAGAAAGCCATGGAAGATTATTACAATATATGATCATAGCAGAGAGATGGCTGTATGCAGAAAGATGGAAAGAATCAACGCTATTCACTATAGAATAGTTGAAGTTGACAAATTTTTGCTGAAATTGATAAATTAACTTAATAAATATATGAAATGTAGATAAATTTCTTCCATCAGAGAAAATACACATATGTTTATTGGTGACTGGAAACTTGTTGACTTTTTGTATAAGAATAAAAAAAGAATTTTTCACTAAGAGGTTTTGATGATTAGGCAGAATGGATTATAGAAAGAAGAGCAATATGATATAACTTTAGATTAACTTTTGACTTTTTAAAATACAAATATTTCAGAAACCAATTCCTTAGGCAGCATTTATGAAGTTCTGCAAAGATGATGCACAATCAACTTTCTGTGTTTTTCAACAGGTAATAGTGAAGCTACGTATGAAGCAAGCCTCTAGGGCAATTTCAAAAGACAAATAGAACACAAATTCTAGTTAAATAAAGCTCTTAGTTTTTTTCATGTTGATAGATGATGAGAACGAAACATGATTGTGGGGAAGCAGTTAGTTTATCTTTTCACTTGCTGGAAGTTTGATTATGCAGAGTGTTTATCAGTGATCCTTGGCGTGTTTATCACATAGTATCAATTTGTAGATCAGAGAATACTACCAGCAAAAGATCCAAAAATTCTGTTCTTTTCGCATAGAATATGTTTTATATTAAGCTTTCTAACACAAATTCAGATTTCTAACACAAATTTGTCTTGTATTAAAAAACAAACATTACTAATCTAGTAAAAGCTTATATAGCGGAAGAAAAATTAGTAATCTTAATACCAAGAAATGGCATTGTTATATGTTCCTACAGCACAGTACAGCAAACTAAGGATTAACAAAAGCAAAAATTTCAAGCATAACGAAGAATTTTCAAACTACAGATTGAATCTAATGATACCACTTAGATTATTATTCTACCAGTAAACCCATTTTATTACAGAAGAGCATTATAAAAATATTATCTGTGTAATTTACTTGGATATGTATAAAAGTATAAGAACTTTACGAACATCTCTACTTACAGTTATAACAACCAAAGTTAATGATCTTTTATACCAGTGTAAGAATATGTATATGTATGTCCACCTATTTCTATAAATCTTAAAATTTAACTCCAGCTTTCTTTCTTTCCTATTTATGATTTTTGTATTTATCTGCATTTTCTTTTAAATAAAATAAAACACAAAAATCCTGAGGTTTTGGTATCTTAAAACACTATATGGTATGTTATACTAAAAAGCATTAATAGGAGAATGGACTTCTATTTTCTACATGTTAAGTAAGCTCCTATTGTTTAAATACATTAATATCAGAAGGACCTCAGATGTCTTTTAACAAAAGTTATAATTTGTACAATTTGAATATTATTTATTAATGGTAAAAATATATTAAAAGCAGAATGCGTGTCAGCTAGTTTATTTTTATTTTGAAACTTACCTCATGCTGTCCTACAGATTAACATTTGTCTTTATAATTTTCTTATTTATTTTATTAAAATTAGATCCTGTCACAATTAAAAACAAGTCTCAATGATTCACACTAGGACTGCAATCCAATACACTTTCCTGGGGGTCAGCTCTACCAAAAACACTGGGGCCTATTTCTGAGCATCTGGGATAAACATAATCTGTACAGAATTCAAATTCATCCTTAAGAAATTTTAATTTTCAATTTAGCATTTTGAATATAGCAGAAATAAGCATAGAAAAGCATAGTCCACTTTTCTATTGTAGGTTAGAAATATGATTACACTCAAGTTAGTATTGATAGTTTTAACCAAGTTAAGACCTGTCCAATATTGTAACTCTGATTATAAAAACTGGTACATCTTTTTATTTCTGTCCCAAGGCTAAAATACATGTTTTAACAATCTGAAAGATCTGTCTCTTTGTAAGGCAAGTTAGATGTATAGAAGGAATCTGTTCAAACATAATCCTTCAAAATTGCTCCTCCTGACAGCAGAGCAGCTAACAAACCAGGAACTCTCCCTTGGTGTTTAATTATACCTACCAGACATTATCTGCAAAAATCTGGATAATCACTAGACATAAACAAAGTGATGAATAAATCATCTAATGGTCAACCAGAGTTTTTCAGATCTGAATTTGTACCACTAGCTTAATATTATATCTATAATATACAAAAGTCATAAGCTAGAGGGTATTTTTTCTAGATACTTCATTCTTTAATAACTCAGGCTTGATACAAAAGAAACAAGACAGATGTATTGCTTAGCAAATCACAAATAGAAGTTTCATAGTTTGTTTTGTCCAGGCAGGAAAACTAAGAGAAACAATAAAAGATGGTCACTACTTCTTATTCCTGGTGAAAATTTTCTAATTTCTAAAACTAATGTCTATACACTTTATATATAACTTTTCAAGATTTTTTTATTGGCAACTTGATTTCCTGGAATGGAAAATAAGCATACAAGAGTTATATAATTCTACACCTATAGCATATGCACAAAGCTATCAATCTTGATGAAAGGTTATAGCTGGCTGGGGGAGCATATGCTTTTCAAATAGATGGTTGCAGATTTTGTTCCTGATATAAGTTTATATTAAAGAGTATGGGAATCAGTAACATGCACTTTTTTCTAATTTTTATGAATACCATATCTATGAATGCAACCTACCTAAACTTTGAATCCATCAATATTTATAAATGTGAGATTTGTAATTTAATTACTTGATTTTATCTTTATTATAAAAATATTCACAGCTATTTAAAAAATTTTTTTTACAGGCATTCATCTTCATTGTTTGTAATGTACCATGCCCCTGGGCATCACAAGTCTGGAGCTGTCTTATGAAATCTTTTTTTGCAATGCATAGAGCAATTATCATAGCTCTAATGTACAAAATTATATGATTATTTTAAAAGCATTTAGTAATCTAAATCCTTCGAAATGGTTCTAAGATCTATTTCCGCATATAACACAATCTTAGAATATTTTCAAACTGATTGAGCTATAAAAAAATAACCTTTCCTCAGTATTGGCACACAACATATATTTCAATTTTGGAGTTTGTAAATTGATAGTTAAGAATCTTTGAGGGTGAAAGAAGAAAATAACTCAAGAAAGAGTTTGATTTCAAAACTCATCTTTGGTATCAATTTGGATAAAAGATTCAAATACGCTTTGCCTAAGATTGTATTCAAAAGTCACTATCAAAGTGTATTTGTAATGCATCTGAAGGTTTCTGTTCAAGTCAGTACCTCTTTAAGAGAATCTGATGGGCCAAATTTTATTTTCATATATTATGAATGTTAATAAACATAATTCAAGCACAAAGTTTTCATTCTTCAAAAGCCTCATTTTGATAATGAAATAAATTATTTGGACATAGAAAACTAATTATACAAATATGTCAGCAATTAGTTCATGCTGTTATTTGTTTTACTTAATCTACAACAGGGCTCTAAGTTTTAGGAAAAAACTACAGAGAATTTAGAAATGGTTTACAGTTCTATTGCAATTACAATATCAAGCAATAAAATTAATAACCAATTAATTTTAAACATATTAAATATTTTTTCTAGCTTCATTTACCTCTGACAGTCATTTTCAGTGAGAAATGTAGTTATTTATGTGTTTTTTTGCAAATCATATGGAAATTGTTAAATAAATTCACTACTAAAAAAATTTGGAAGACAGCAAACAGCAGTTGCTGAGAAAAAGCAGTTGAACATTCCTCAAAACATATGAAACATGAAGAAATAATAAGCTTTGCAGGTTGTCGATATACTGCTTTCTGGATTAACTATGTTATATCACAGACTAGAGTGTCTGGGAACAAATGGCTTATACTTTTTCATAAATAAAACAAAATTGATGAATATATCCAATTCCAGAAAATAACTGATCAAGAGAATTCTGAATATCATTGTTTTCAAACAGTCATGACCCAACTCAACTTTAGTGTTTGATGGCTCAAATAAGTACAGTAACGCCAATTGCTCTGAACATCCCTAGTTCTTGAGCAATATATAAACGCTTTAAATTTAAAAAGTGACTGATAATAATCTAATAATCTATTAAAATAATCTATTAAGATACTACTGGAATCTCATTACAAGGCACATATCTATCAAATACAGGACTTAGGGGCCTCAGACAAACAACTGTTTGGCTTTCATTGCTATAGTAATTAATACACAGCATACTAACAAGACAATGATTGTAAATAGGATGGAGCACAATGAAATATAAATATAAAACTTTAGATTAAGAGATTCATTCATGCATGCACATCTGTAATCTGACCCTCCTGGTATCCAAACGTTACATTCAAAGTAAAATTTCCAGTTACAGTTCCTATTATACTTGTAACATAAAAATGCAAGGCAAGAAAAAGTCAACGAGCAATTTATAACTGTTACACAGACAGAAAAGACAGGAATCCATAAGGCTAATATTGATTTTTTTTTCTATGTAAGGAATTTGTCTAAGAATGCTGAAGATGAAGCCCAGTCCGGGGCAAAAGCAATCGAAAGCAGAACGGAGGATAACATTTTACTTTCCCCCATCGGTTTCCGATTGTACTGTGTGTGTGTGCATACTCACACGTGTGTATATGTGTGTGTGTGTACAGAGGTACAATCCGAAATCGGCGGGGGAAAGTAAAATGTTATTATCCTCCGTTCTGTTTTCGATATATATTCCAATTAATGGTACAGAAAGGGAGGATGCTTGTGAAATCAGCCTCCGGTAGCTCAGCGACAAGGAAGAGACTTGACGGCTGCCGGTCTGGTCAAGTTCCGTTTAAGTAAACCCCGACTTAAGTAAACGGATCGCCTCTTTCTCCCCTCCCCAAGCCTCCCTCCCCACCCCCATTTCGCAAGGGCAGAGCCAGATGCCTCCCCCCTTCCTCCAGCCCCGACCTTCTTTCTACCTGAAAAGACAGGGGAATGGCGGCCTATCTCAATCGGGAGACTTTCCCAACGCAGCCGAAGGATCCCCCCCCCATCATCAGCCAGGCCGGCTCTCCGAAGGGTCCCCTTTCCCTTCTCCGTGGGGGTGGCCGCTCACCTCGTCACCCCACTTGAGCACGTCCTTGTGCCTCTCCCCGACGGCCCTGTAGATGTGCAGGAACTGCTGGATGCCGTGTTTGCGCACGTGCTCCGCGTGCCGCTGCGTCTTCTCCCAGCTGAGCGGCGACCCTTGCGACAGAAGCCCCATGGCTCTGCGTGGGGAGAGGAGGCGAGGGGAGCGCGAGAGGAGCGCGAGAGGAAGAGTGCGGAAAAGGCGAGCTGCGGCCGCTGCCGTGACAACTCCAAAGAGCAGCGCGGGCCAAGAGCCGCCGAACCAAAAATAAAACAAAAACCAACACTACTTGAGGCGCCGGGAAACACGCAAGAAGAATCCACTCACGGGGGGGGGAGGTGGCTCGCAAAGGGAGGGGGAAAGGGCGCTCCCGCCACCTTCCCGAGCCTCCGCTTTGCCAGCGGCCGGCACCAAACGAGGGTTGAGGAGACCCGCCCTCCCTCCGCCTTAGCTTCGCGCGCTCGGGTACTTTTAAGAGAAACCCGAGGGGGCTGAGGGCGCCCGGCAGCCTCCTCTCCGGTATGGTACTGACCGTCCCGGGAGAGGAATCGCGTGACACGTGACCGAGGAGCAAGGGCGGAGAATAGGCGCTCTCTCGCGCACGGTTGGTTTCTGGTTCGCGCGCGCCGAGGGGAAGGAAGAAGTGATAGGGACAGACGTCGCGTCATGCGGTGACTCAGCACTTTCTGGCTCCCCCTCCCTCCCTCCGTTCGGGTTCTTTCTAATCAGCGTTTGGAGGTTGAAGTTACCTGTTCTCAGGTTTTTTCCGGGCGCCCTTCTGGGTTTTGTCTAATACGCCCCCCCCCCAAGACACACCATCGGCCAGTTTCAATGAAGGAGGGGGTGGTCATAAATACCATTGTTCTTTCTGAATGGACCATTGAGAATAGCATCAGCGGGAAGATCTGCAAATGGAAACAGACCGACTGTGGGGAAAGAAACAAAGGTAGTACCAATAGTCATAGGCGGCTTGGGAACAATCCCAAAACAACTGGAGCACCTCTTGAACACCGACGATATTGACAAATTTGCCATCAGTCAATGGTGGAAGGCAGCTTTACTAGGTACATCCTGTGTGACTGTATCTGTAACACCATCAAACATCCACATCTGCCTATCCCAGGTCCTTGGGCAAAGGTGGACAAATATACCAAACCCAGTTCTAAACATCTGGGTGACTGCAACAAGCCATAATAAAAAAATCCATATCTGTCTATCCCAGGTCCTTGGGAAGGATGGGCAGACAAAAATGCCAAACCCAGTCTAAATTTCTGGGTGACTGTGCAACAAACAATGATGCAATTGTATATATGTACGTGCACACGGATGTATACATATGTTCAAGTTGACTTAGAAACTAGTATGTTTGCATGTCAGGGCATGCTTATCTGTGTTATGGTAGGGAGGAAATTAATTTCAGCCAATTTATCCAAATAAGTAACCCAAAGGGGTAATTTTACTTTCAAACTGATCCCAGTCTATTTAAAACTAGAGTCAGCCCCTCCCCAAAGTTGTGGCTATATTTTACAGCCATCTGCAATAAAGCCCCCACATTGTAAAGCCTTTCTAAAGATTTCATTTATATTCTTTTTGTTTTATTTATTTATTTATTGAATTTAAATTGCTGCCTATTCGCCCATGGCGACTCAAGGCAGCTTACAGAATGTAAAACCATATTTAAAATAAAAAACAATAAAAACTAATGAAAAGAAATAAAGTACAATAGAACAAAATCTGTAAAAAATAAAAATAAAAAATCACCCCCAACTCCCACCCACCCCCGACCTGACAACAGCAGATCACATGAGCCATTTGATGGGCTCCTTCCCGCTCTGGGTTCCCTAGGCTGCTGGCAGAACCAGGTCATCAGTGCCTTCCGGAAGAAGGTTTTCATCTCCCTTAAATGTAAAAAGTCCCTTGACAAGACCATTTGGAGAGGATTTCCCTTTTTTCCTCAAATAAAAAAGCAAAATGTGAGAAAGATAGAGCTGCGTTCCCTTTTCCTTCATGACCCTTTGTATAATTGTAAACAAGATCTGATTCCTATATCAGATTGTGAATGTGGTAACTAGGTTAGGTAACTAGGAAGTTCCAATTACCTGTATTGTCCAAATACAACCCCACCCTTCCTCTCTCTCTCTCTCCCCCCCCTCCTCTCTCCCTCTCTTTCTCTCTCTCTCTGAGGTAACTATTTAAATTGTGACAGTCTTTTTCAAATAATTTCCTTAAGAGGATTCAAAATAAATAATGCATCCAAGTCAACAACAAATTACTGGAAAAAGGATGGGAAATATATGCTACAAAACAGACAATACAGAAAGATCCTTCAACATTACCTGAGAATATCAGAACATAAAATTAAAACTATAAAGGCTGCTGTACTAGAATAAATTCATGCCCTTTGTATTTTTGCAAATTGGAAGTGTGCTTCTGTGTGTGATTAACCAGACTGCATTAAAAGTAATGGTTGATTGCCAAACAACAGGTCTATGAGGAGCTTGTAAATAAATAGTTTACCTACCACTCTGGGGAGGGGAATATCATTTCATGTTTACATAAGGCATAAGTGCAGGTGCACATTTACACCAAGTACCTTACGGCAGAGTGAATGAGTCTCACAGTTACTCCTTGCTGCTTCTATAGAGTTTATATTCTCCTGATTAAACCTGAGATCAGCCATGCTGTTAGATAATGAACAACCAGTGATGTGGGGATACTGTGAGGTTTTGGAGGGAGCTATGTGGGACATACAGCTTTTTCTGTGTTCCTAAAGCTTGGAGGATGTTTTCCCATCACTAGTAGTGAATTGCAGTACAAATAGCAATCAAACATTGGTATTTAAAGTGTGATGAGCTTATTCCTAAATATATAAAATAGTTCATGATTAGGCTTTTTACTGGGACAAAAAAAATCCATTTGATCTTGACTGAAGAAATATGACTCCTCAGCTGTAGAGTGGAGCAGTGCTTTGATCTGTTACTTGCTTAACATATGTCAAGACTTGCATGCCATCACAATATCTCAAAACTACCAGCTGGTGATATTGTTTAGTACTATATCTACTCTACCTCAAACCTCCCCCAAAACCCTTCTAATTTAAATTCTAATATAAAACAGATTGTGAAAGATATTTGTATATACTTAGGAGTCAAACTTACTATTTTAAAAAGTGAGCCAATTTGTTTCTGGCGCATATTTTTAGAGTATCATTAAAGTAAATAATTATTTAATTTATTTCTTTACTACTTTAACAACCTATGGGGTTATCTGTCCTAAACAAAACAGCACATATTTTGAATGGTTTCTTACCCAGTAATTCAGTTTCCATTCATGTCTTAGTTTAGACAAAGTAAACTTGCATTTAAGCAGATTTTTGCATGGTCAACCCTAAAGGTTGGAGGATATCTTTAGTGAGACTCTTCCCCAAGATGGCTGCTGAATGGTAGGCATTTTTTCTTTTTCCTGCCAATGATTTACTGATTTTGCTGCCAAAGCTGGTTCTCTGGCAGTGTGACTCCTTGGATTTGAATGGAGCACTTAGGAATGATAGCCATTTGTCTGAAATGGTACAGGATCTCCTGCTTGAGCAGGGGGTTGGACTAGAAGACCTCCAAAGTCTTTTCCAACTCTGTTATTCTGTATTGTCTGTATTTTTTCTGTGTTGCAGGAACCAGACTAGCTTAGCTTGTTTCTCAGCAAATAAGTTTCCATAAATGAATTTATCATGTATTTTGGTTATGTAACAAAAAAAATAGCCCCATGACTTCCACTGTGCAACTGAAATATGGTGGCATGGTTTTTAGCAAAAAACTAATCATTATGACGCAGAAAAACTTTGCTGAGCTTCTATAAAGAGATACAGTCTTCCCTCCCCTTTATCTAATTATATTGCAGGTTACATTCAAGGCTTTGGATGTCTCATTCTACTAAAGTAAAAAAGGAAGATATATTCAAAGAAATGGGGAATTGTATTTATTGAATTTAACAAATCAATGTAGAACAGCCTAAAGTTCTAAAAAAAATTGTATAGAAATTCTTTCCTCCTAATAAGAACACACAGTTAGTGGACTTGGGAAGTACCAGGGTAACGTACACCATTGAAATCTAGACAATTTTTTATTATAATCCCTGACCAAGAGATTAAACAACGAGCTACTAAAAAGAACAGAGCCCAGGAAGCCATCTGTAAGTGGGGAGCAGCTGTCCCTTACAAAAATAAGCCACCTGACCCCTGAGACCCAATCAAGGAAAAGGGAATTCTGTAGGTTTGGGTGGGAATTTTTTTTTTAGTGTTTTGAGAAAGTTGGCAGGAATCCTAAATGAGCAGTGGATGGCCTCAGGCAAGGCTGGAAATTGAGTTGTTTGGCAGTGTAACTGAGTGTTACCCTAAAAGAGGACCTGACCTGGGGTGCCCACATTGCAGCACTGCTCAAAAGGGCGCAGCAGAGATTATACTACCTGAGACTTCTCAGAAAACAACAACAGAATGAAAAACTGCTGGTGACCTTCTACCGCTGCACCATAGAGAGTATCTTAACATACTGCACCTCTGTATGGTTTGCCAATTGCACAGTGGCAGATAGGAAAGCACTCCAGAAGGTTAATGTCATTGCCCAGAAGATCATTGGTTGCCCTCTCCTCTTTGGAACAGCTTTATAGCTCCCGCTGCCTTAAGAAAGTTCAAAACATTTTCAAAGATCCATCTCACCCCGGACAGCCTTTTTTTGAACTATTACCATCTGGCAGACGGTGCAGAATAATAAAAAAAAAGGAGAAATAGGTTGAAAAACAGCTTCTATCCCAGGGCAGTAGCTCTTTTGAATTCTGCTGTATAGTGCAGTGTTGGTGTGGTGTTGGGGGTTTCTGGTTCAATGTGTGAAGGCTGAAGGATGTGTTTATTTTCATGGTCATGGTCATGATGTGCACTGCAGATGGTGTTTGATTTTGTTGTACGAGGTGCAATGACAATAAAGTAAACTAAAACTAAAACTAACTCGAATTGCATTCAGATTTTTGGTGTTTTTATTTCTTTTAAACTGCGATTGGATGTGGTAGAATTTCAGTATCTACTCTTCAATTATTATTCTTTATTAATGCAGCATTTTATTATTTTTAATAGCCTGCTATTTGTACTATACATTCTTTTGGCACTGTTAAGGAAGTTGGTTTTGGTTTCAATCCTGGGATCAACTGGTAGCCTTCTGGCCCTCCTACACCTCCCTTAGCTTATCTGAGCTGCCCATTCCCAAAGTTTTGGGTGTTTGGTTTTCCTTTCTGTATTTAGCCAAGGCAAGGTGAGGATTTCCCCTTCAGTCTACTCCTGGCTCCCCTGAGGGCTGGTGTAGAAGGAAGAAATTGGATGAGGTTTGAAAGAGAAGATGGTAGCAAAGAAACTTAATTTTCTAGTCACTTTTGGTGTGGATTACCTCAGAACCAAATTCCTCAAGTGACAGTGGCAATTGAACTCTGAGGTAGGGCTACAAGTAGCTCTCAACTTATGACCACAGTTGAGCCCAAAATTTCTGTTGCTAAGCAAGATACATGTTAAGTGACCTTTGCCCCATTTTTATAATGTTTCTTGCCACACTTGTTAAGCGAATCACTGCAATTGTCAAGTTAGTAATACAGTTGTTAAGTGAATCTGGCTTCCCCATTGACTTTGCTTGTCAGAAGGTCGCAAAAGGTGATCACATGATCCTGGGACACTGCAACCGTGAAAATATGAATCAGTTGCCTAGTGGCCAAATTTTGATCATGTGGCTGTGGGGATTCTGCAATGGTCATACGTGTGAAAAATGGTCATAAGTCATTTTTTTCAGTGCCATTGTAATTTGAATGGTCATGGAATGAATGGCTGTAAGTCAAGACTACCTGTGTTTGGTATCTGAATTGGAAAACAAATAACAATATCCCATATATTATTTAAAAAGGACAATAAAAATTCTTTATTGTCTACAACATTTCTGACACATTAATAGGAGTATCTATGTTATTTACTTCAGTAAATAACAGTACAGTAGGTACAGATAGCAGGATATTAAAAATAGAACCTAAGTAATAAAAATATTACTTCAACATTTAAGAATAAATACTACCGTAAAATTCCACCTATTGAATATTAGACTTGACTGACTACATAGAGGTAAAAGGTGGTCTGTACGCCAATGTGTATAAATCAAATTGTCAAAGACAGATAGAATCATTTCAATCTTTAGACATATGGAAACTATTATTGATATGGATGAATAAGTTGACCAACGGAGATCTGATCTTAAGCAAGAAATAGCCATAGTGATAGCACTTAGACTTATATACCACTTCACAGTGCTTTACAGAGTCAGCATATTGCCTGTTAACAATCTGAGTCCTTACTTTACTGACCTCAGAAGGGTGGAAGGCTGAGTCAACCTTGAGCCTAGTGAGATTCAAACTGCCAACTTGCAGTCAGCCAGCAGTCAGCAGAAGTAGCCTGTAGTATTGCATTGTAATCACTGCTTCACCATGGCTCATAGTGGTATCCCACTTGCTGTCTTATTGAATCATCTGATCCCTGGGAGTCTGGGTCTCCATTGTTGTCCCTAGTCTGATTGTGATTGTCCCAAGAAGTTAGGTAAGAATAAGGCCCAGATAAAACCATAGAAGAGAGTTGTCACTGTCTGGCCATAGCTTTAAATGAGACTACCAAATGGAAAAAAAATCATAAATCAGCACATACTGTAGTCAAGTGTACTACACTCCTATTCAATTACTTTGGTGCCATCTGTTCAGCCACAGTGAATTTGCTGCAAGTATAGAGCTTGTTTTCTCACTCAATTACATGAGACACTGAGGAGAGAAATTCCATAGAGGTTTTGTGCTTTCTTATTTCCCATTTATGGTTTTCCCACAGTCACATGACAACAAGTGGATAGAGACAAAAGGTATTTTGATTTTGCATGCATTATATCAACCTCGGGCATTATTGCAATTGTAAAACACACACAGAGTTGGAAGGGGGCTTGAAAGTGGAAAACTTTTAAACATTAAGATGTTCTTAAACATCTTCTAATAGAATGATTAATGCGTGTTACATTTAGCTTCCAACTAACATTGATGTCATGAAGCTCATCATACCAGTTAGCATTCTCCATATAGAATGTAATAAAGCTGCTAATTTGCATATTGGTACCAACTCAGAAGCAACAGAAGAGTCACTGAATCTGCAGAATGCTTAAAGCCACTTTCATTGCATTAAAGTTCATTGCATTAAAATAGGTCTTGATTTCAATTCATGAATCTTTAGATTTCAGGAAATTGTGGTCAACATTCTTATGTGAAGCTGTTAACAAGTTTTCTTCTTTACATTTGCTGGTATATTTAAGGCAGTTTGATCTACAGTAATGGTTAAGGTACAAGGCTAGAAAACAAGAGACTGTGAGTTTAAGTCCCAACTTAGCCATGAAAGCTGCCAGGGGACTTTGGGCCAGTCAATCTCTCAGCCCAATCCATCTCATGGATGTTGTTATTGGAAAAATAAGAGGAGGAAGGTGTGTTGGATATGTTTGCTGCCTTGAGTTATTTGTAAAAATATATAAAGGTGAGAAACCAAAAATAAACATAGAGAAAATGTGAGTAGGAACGATAAACTTTGTTTTGTAGTTGCTTTTTTGCTCCATCTTTTGATTGTGAATCACTACCTACTTGTTGGGGCCTTTGTAAACAGGCATGCCATCAAAGTTCTAGATGTCAATAACTTAATTATTCTAGACTTTTCCATAAACAAACTGCTTAATACATTGTTCCATCTGCAAAAGCGGAATTCATACTGTATCACCATAACACTGTTTCTTCATAATGTGCAAAGTGGCAAATAAAACTGTAGAAAGTTATAGTATGGTTGGACTATGGGTTGTACTATATATTTACCTTGAAACAATATGACAGGGTGGTTTTAGAAGAAATGGTTCTTTTAATCTTAACCAACATGTAACATTGGGACCTATAAATGAGCAGTTTAGTAAATATGAATACATGTAATTTGATGAAGTTACTCAAAAAGGAAGATTAATTATATGATTATTCTGTTTTTCATGAATTTTATGATGGGGAATTGGATATACTTAATAAAGATTCCCAGAATCACCAATCAAAGACAACAGAAAAATGGAAGGTTACAATCTGGATTCTTCATAAAACTCCAGTAACAGGGAAGTTGATGCTCTATCATCTGCACCTCTATAACTGCCTGGTTTGGTTCTACAACCCAACAGGACAGTCACAGACTTCAGACGATAATTAGGACTGCAGAAAAAACAATTACTACCAACCTGCCTTCAATCAAGGACCTGTATATTGCACAAGTCAAAAAGAGGGCTGTGAAAATATTTACAGACCCCTCACATCCCGGACATAAACTGTTTCAACTCCTTCCCTCAAAACGATGCTATAGAGCACTGCACACCAGAACAACTAGACACAAGAATAGTTTTTCCCTGAAAGCCATTACTCTGCTAAACAAATAATTCTCTCAACACTGTTCAACTATTACAAAGTCTGCACTACTATTACTATTAACCTTCTCATCACTCCTTATCACCCATCCCCTCCCACTTGTGACTGTATGACTGTAACTTTGTCGCTTGTATCCTTACAATTTATATTTAGTTTAGTTTAGTTTACTTTATTGTCATTGCACCTTGTACAACAAAATCAAACACCATCTTCAGTGCACATCATGACCATGAAAATAAACACAAACACACATCCTTCAACCTCCACACATCGAACAGAAACCCCCAAAACTGCACCAATACTGCACTATACAGTAGAATTCAAAAGAGCTACTGCTCTGGGATAAAAGCTGTTTTTTAGCCTATTTGTCCTTGTTTTTATTATTCTGTACCGTCTGCCAGATGGTAATAGTTTAAAAAAAGGGTGCCCAGGATGAGATGGATCTTTGAGAATGTTCTGAACTTTCTTAAGGCAGCAGGAGCTATAAAGCTCTTCCAAAGAGGGGAGAGGGCAACCAATGATCTTCTGGGCAATGACATTAACCCTCTGGGGTGCTGTCCTATCTGCCACTGTGCAATTGGCAAACCATACACAGGTGCAGCATGTTAAAATGTTCTCTATTGTGCAGCGATAGAAGGTCACCAGCAGTTTTTCATTCAGTTGTTTTCTGAGAAGTCTCGGGTAGTATAATCTCTGCTGGGCCCTTTTGACCAGTGCTGCAACGTGAGCACCCCAGGCCAGGTCCTCTTTTATGGTTACACCCAGAAACTTAAAACTGGCCACTTGGTCCACTCAGTCTCCATTGGTAAGCATGGGCTGGATGTCTGATCTGTTCCTTCTATAATCCACTAGTCTTACTGGTGTTGAGGACCATGTTATTGTCTCCATACCACAAAAGCAACTGATCCACCTCATCTCGGTAGGCAGACTCATTCTCCCCCCAGAGATGAGTCCCATCACTGTTGTATCATCTGCAAATTTAGCAATAGTATTACTAGCTTGAGTGGGAATGCAGTCATGCACATAAAGAGAATAGAGTAAGGGACTCAACATGCAACCCTGTGGTGTACCAGTGTTAAGAATAAGGGCTGAAGAGGTATGATTACCTAAATCTGACCCTCTGAGCGGCCAGACAGGAAATCCATAATCCAAAGGCAGATTGAATTAGCCCAAGGTCCAGAAGTTTAGACACTAATCTATGTGGAAGAATTGTGTTCAATGTAGAACTAAAATCCACAAAAAGCATCCTCACATAGCCCCCCACTGTTCTAGTTGAGTCAAGGCAGTGTGAAGAGTGATGGCTATAGCATCCTCTGTAGATCTATTTTTTCTGTATGCAAACTGGTGTTTATCAAATGTGTGTGGAAGACCAGAAATGATGTGCTAGCAGACCAATTTCTCAAAGCACTTCATGATGATAGGAGTGAATGCCACTGGTCTGTAATTGTTGAGGTTATTGATAGGGAACTTCTTTGGCAGCAGAACAATGGTGGAAGCCTTCAAACAAGATGGAATAGTGGTCTGGGATAAAGTTCGATTGAAGATCCTGGTAAAGACTCTAGCCAACTGATCAGCACAGTCTTTAAGCACTCAGACAGATATATCATCAGGACCGGCAGCCTTTCACAGCCCTCAGAATGCTCCTCACCTCCTGTTCCTCCACAATGAGGTGGGGGCTACAATTGGCTGGTGGTTGTATTTTATCTGTCTCTGATGTCTCCACTTCAAAGCATTGAATTTGGTTTATTTAATCATAATCTATTAAACCACGTGTTTTATGCAACATTGTAAACCAAAGACAAATAGACCCCTTAGTGGTTTAGCATCAAGTATAAATCCAGTCTTTATGAAAACCCAGCTATTTTGGTTATAATTTTTGTCATATCCTATCAATGAGAAATTGAATTCAGAAGTAACTAACATCATTTTTCTGGCCATCATATTCTGTGGCTATTTTTTAGGCTCTCAGAAATAGATAATATTCTCTCCCCACCCACCCCGTACTCACAGCTAAGATGAGGGTTTCTCTGTTTTTAGGAAATGATTAATTTTGAAGAGTCAGGTTCTCTGGGCATGGCATTTGGCCAATTTAATCTTTCATTGGTCTAGAATAGTGCAAGAGCTTGTGAGCTACAAGTAATCTAAGAACAAAAGGAAATGGGCCCAACACATGTTTTCGCTGTCATCTGATATACGGGGGGACATATTGAAGGTTGGGATTTGCATTGTTTGCACCTTTGTTTGTCTGCTAAATTCATTACATAACAGGCTTTTGTTAGCTGCCAGCACTGCTTTCCCTTCCCGGTGAGGATCTTTCTGTGATTTGGATTTTAGAATAGTAGTCGCTCGGAACTGTTAATGCTGATAAGCTCCCTTGTATTTAGGTTAGCAATTTCTGACATGTCTAGTATTCACATGACTAGAATAATACTACAGTTCTAAATGAGGTTACAGTTTATGAGGAATGCTGTCCTAAAACAGCTTGTGCATTGCTTTCTCTGGCTATCATACGAGCTACAGAGTTCATATATAAATTTTACTTCTGTTTATTTATTATTACTTATATACCACACTGTTCTGAGCAAGCACTAGTAACAAAAATAAATTAATGCCTGGCCATCAGCTCTCTGAAGCTGTCAAACAGGAAAAGCCACTGGTAGTGACTGTATACTCCCTAAACTGAACTGATGGCAAGCACCTCTTCTTGTCTTCCTTTTTATGCATATTGATCACCTCAATAATTGAAGATTGGCAATAACTAATCAATAAGGAAGGCAATAAAGGGAACCTGGCAGACAGGTTATTAGACATTTTAGTATAAGTAAATTATATGCAGAACACCTAAATTAAAAATTATTTGATTAAATCAAATCTGACGGTTTGATGAGCAGTGATCAAAGCAATTTCTGAACTGGATGCTTAATAGTGGATCATGTTTTTTCATTACTTCATTTGAGAAACATACCTTGAAAGTGCAGACTCCTCTTTATGTGATGTTTTTCAACTTGAAACAGCATTTGATTCCATCTCTAAGACATTTTTATGGGTTAAGCTTCTATATACTATTATTGATAGGCAGTTTTTTTAATCAGAGAGCTGCACTGAAAGTAAGATATACTGCTCAAAGAATGTTCTCCATCACCATGCGCATTGAGAAAGGGTGTGACAGGGATATATTTTGGCATTCATTTTATTCAATCTTTATGTAAACTCTGGTTGAATTTTTGGACTCCCCAGATTTTCATGCACTTAAAAATGTAAGTCACAAAGTCCCAGTATTACTCTATGAAGAAGCTACAATTCATCTACACCTATTAAGCTGAAGTATATAGTGAAAATCACTGTACATTGCTATACTCAATTACCAGAAATCTGAAACATGGTTTTAAATAAAAACAACAAAGCCAAACAAATGAAAACAACAAAGCCAAATAATTGAATAGAACAAGATTGAACATGTACACTGCTTTATACATCTAGGAGTAGTATTTCATGATGGGATATTGAAAAGCTCATCATGTATATATAAAACAAGTGGCTCAAAATCTACACTAGCTAACAAAGGGGTTGGTTTTTTTTTTACTCCCTCAGAGGTGAAGTTTACCTCCAATGCTAAACTTTTCCTGATGTTAAAGCACTATATAGCTCAGGATGGCCTATATATGAAGAAAACACTCTGGGGACAACACAAACCAAATTTTAAAGATTTTTATTTGTCACACTCTGGCTCACTCAGCCTTAATTCTTGGGTGCCCAAAATTGAACACAGGGCTTGGAGACTCTTAGTGTCTAACTGGTTATATATTCATTTTTTTCTATAGGGTTGTTACAACTAATCTTAGCTGATAATTATCTCTCACTATGAACAAAGCAGTAAAATAGAAATTAAGAACATTGGAGGTGCCTACAGATTCCCTATTAACTTTGGACTATGTTCAAGTCAAAAAGCTGGCATTACAAACATTGGATGATATGAAATACCAGTCTGTATTCAGTTTACTCAGTTTCAAAGGTATGCTAGATGTAGGCTTCTGGGAATCTACAAGACATTTGCATACCTTTACGGTATTTCCTCTAACACAGGGAAAGAATTTTCAACATCCATATGCATTATTATTTGGCAGGTATACCAACATTCCTTTATCTTGTGACTCCATGGAAGACAAAACAATCCACTGGGACCTTTTTAATTGTAACTTTTATAAGAATCTTTGAAGGGACATGATAATCCCCCTTTTTACCAAGTGCACCTGAGAGAATAGATATGTTTTATACCCAGGCTGAAATGTAGTTCATAGTAGTTCAAGCACAAATGTCCATTGGACATATTATACAAAGATCTCGCTCTCTGGAGAAGGTTCTAATACTGATATGAAGGAAAGAAAATAAGGGACAAAATAAGGGACAGCAGCAGTTACTAGTGGCCCATCGGAAGATCTGAAAGGCCAATTTGAGAACAAATCATTATGGAGAACTATCTATATATGTGGCTGCTAAGAGCTGACTGTGACTTGGTGGCACAAAATCAATCACATACATGGGAGCCAAATATATTCTTGCAGTGGTCAAAACAAGATTACAGTTAACATCAAAGACAACCTGATCAAATTTTCTTTTTTAATTGTCTCATTTTATTTGGATGTTTATATAGCTGATCCTTGATTGTGAATTAAAAAATGAATACAATTAGACTTTAACATGCCAACATTTGGGATAGCAAATGCTTTTTCAAAGTTCTATGTTTTTATGCCTCTCTGAAAATGTGGTGTGGCAGTTCCAGATATCAAGGGATAAGCTGTTTCAAAGCCATTGTGAGAAGGCTTGAGTTCAGGATCTTGGAACAAAATATTTCCTTCAGTGGTAGGTGTTAAGTTTGCATGAAGAGTCAGACGCACAGTGCGGGGGTGCCCCCCACAGCCTCTGCAATAAAATTCTTGCCTCTTTTTTCTAAGGTCTTTCCTTTTCTTCTCCATTCTGAGTCTATAAATTCCTTCCTCCACCTCACTACAGTCTGAATCAGAATCTATTTGCTCGCAATGGGTTGTTATGGACTTTTCCACATCAGAATGGCTTGAGGCCTTGTTAATTTTCTTCATGGCTGCTGCTGAGGGCTTGGTTGCTTCCGCTGAAACAGCTTCCTCTATGGCCTCCTTAAACGTGATCTTAGGTTTGATTAGTAATTTGCTCTGTAAGACCTTATCTTTAAGGCCTAGAACAAACCGATCATGCATGGCCTCTTCTAAGTTGGTAAACTCACAAGCACCTCCAATGTCCCTTAAACTTGCCATGAAGTCGTTAACATTTTCGCTTTCCCCTTGATCCCAACGATAAAATTCGTGTCTCTTAATGAGGCACGATACTTGTGGGGTGTAATGGGCTCTTAAAAGCTTTTCTAAATCAGGCCATTCCATTACCTTCAAGTCTGCAGCTCCTGCCAATGCCTTCGCCATCTTGAAGACTGCCGGACCGCAGTGCGTGAGAAATACCGCCCTCTTCCGCTTCTCGGGGATGTCGGCGAGGTTGTTTCCTTCCAAATACATTTGGAAGCGATACGCATACGATTCCCAGTCTTCTGCCACGGATCGAATGGGGCTGGGGGGGTGTTCAGCGCAGCCATCTTGCTCTTCTGCTTGTCTTCCGCGTCGTCTCTTCTTCAGGGGAATCCCATCCTCGTCGCCAGTGTTAAGTTTGCATGAAGAGTCAGACGCGAAGAGCTTCAGTGAAGAGTTTATTTAGTGACTACAGCTCGAATGGACCCGACTTGGCTGGGCTACGGCTGCTTCTTATAGCCAGCAGCCGTAGTTGCCAGCCAATCGGAGTGCAGGGTTTTCCCGCACTATTTAATCCAATCCTATTTGACATTTTACAAGAATAATTCAAACTAAACCAATGACATTCAAACCTACATACATAGCAGTAGGATCTTTAGCACTCTCCTAGATGTTACTGATTAAACTCTGAAAAGGTGAAGTGGTCAGAGAGATACCTATTTCCAAAACTATTTAGAGTTTTTAAAAGTGACAGCTGGATTCTTGAATTGAGTTTATATGGCAGCCATTGCAGCTTCTGTAATTGTGTTACATGGATAAAGCTTGGTGTGTCCACATTTATATGGGCCACTGCATGTTGCATCAGCTCTGGGTTAATACAGTTGTGGTTTTTAATAAATCACAGTAACTGAGGTTACACATTATGCTAAGATAAAATTAAAGGTGGTTGGTAATTATGGGTTATGACTTAAGTTTACTCCACCCTTTGTGGTTACTTAAGCAAAGAGAGACTTTATTAATTTGAACCGAGAGTGCATTTTTTTAGACATTTTATGTTGCTATCCTATATACCCTGTCCTGATCCAGTTAACATGCAGGTGGTCACAAGTGGAGGAATGGAATTATGACCCCCTTTACTTATCTGAAAGGTTCATACAGAGTCTACATGCTTTTTTGTTGTTGTGTATACTCTTGAATTTTTTTTCATAGTTCTTTTGTCTTTCTAAACATACAATGGACACTTAAAGAAGCTTACTAGGGGTGTTGCAACTTGAAAGTGTGGCAGATACCTTAGCAGTGCTTCCAAGATAAGAGGAGCAGCTGAGGACTTTTCTATCCTTCTCTTACCCATTGTTTATCCTTCTTCCTATTCTTGTTTTCGGCCAAAGTTTGCTCTTGGCTTGTAGATTACTTGTGTTAGATTTGCATGAAGAGTCAGACGCGGAGTGCTTCAGTGAAGAGTTTATTAGTGACTACAGCTCATAACAGACCCGATTTGGCTGGTCTGCGCTGCTACTTATAGCCAGCAGCCGCAGTTGCCAGCCAATCAGAGTGCAGGGTTTTCCCGCACTTTTTAAACCAATCATTTCTGACATTTTACAAGAACAGTTCAAACTTAACCAATGACATTCAAACCTGCATACATAACAACTTGTATGATGTACAAGTAGATTACAGTTAATAAATGGTCTGGGGCAGAACTTTGCCACAGTTGTTAAGGCAGTTGAAAGCTGTAATTCAATATCTGGAGTGCCACAGGTTGCTCGTCCCCTGGGCTTCAGGAATTAGAGGTTCTACTTTATCTGCATCACCTCCACCATAAGAGATGAATCTGTGCCTATATTTGCCAAGATGTCTCAGGTCTGGACACCTTTGATTTTTTTGTTAATAAGGTACAAATTCCATTTATGAAGCTAGCCACCATTCTTTTAGCTCTTGTTTTCTGTGCTGACTTGTTTCAGACTTTTTGTCTTATCCAGCCCATGAATTTCCCACTCATTATTGTCTCATTGATTTAATTATAGGGAATTTGGAACCTCCCAACCATGTCAGATTAGCTTGCAGGCAAGGAAAATGATGTCTTCTTTGAACCACAATATTTAAATGGAATATTAAAAAACCCCAGTTACATACCTTTATAGTCCTGCAGTGTAGTTCAGTGGTTAATTTTAGCATTTTCCTAACCTGGTTACCCATAAACCAAGTTACATGCTGCATCATAAACTCTGTGGTTGACTAGTGTGTCCTGGAAACCAAGATGATTTAGGGTGGGGGTGTTGAACTCATGTCATCACGGCGGCATCTGCTGATGTATCGGGACTTTCCCCCCCTTTGCTAAATTGGGGGTGGGTGTGACCAGTGCGTGACTCATCCAGTCTGCGGGCTGCAAGTTTGACAGCCTGATTTAGGTTTTTTTTAAAAAACCTTCTTTTTAAATGCCCTCAGGTGGTTCTCTCCAACATTTCTAGCCCAAGTAGACTTCCCTAGCCATAACAATGTTCAAACTAGCACAAATTGCTAGAGAACTGCCGTGATCTTGCTGTAGTAACCAGTATCATCATCTGAGAAAAATAGGTCTTGCCAGGACACTGAGTGTGTAATAGTAGTTCAAAATACCACAGGCTGACTTCAGTTTAGGCTCAGAAACTCTTGCCAGATGAGGGGCTTTCCTATAAAATAGTAATAACTAGAAGCCAATGTATTGGGAAATGGGAATATAGAAGAAAGTAGATTTGGAGCACACCAACTATGGTTTTCAGTTGTAAAGCAGGTTACAGTGCTCAAGACTGCCTTTTAATTGCAGTTTTTAAAATTTCCTATAACATTTTTAAAAGTTTTCAAGAACACAGATTATACAATACAAAAGGATAAACTGATATTAATGTGGTAGAAAAGAAGTCAATCATTAGCAATAGCTGAAATGTTCAAAACTCCAGTAACCTTTGAAATGGGAGCAATATTTGGGCCATGCAACCTTCATTTTCCAAATGTTTTGGACTATAGGTAGTCCTTGTTTCATTTCATGGTTTTTTGAAAGAGCCGGAGATAAAGTTCACTCTGTAGACCATAACACTAAAGTCTAAATCACAAAGGTTTGTGAAACATTAAAGCAGGATGAATCAATATATGTTAGTGCAATGGGAGAATTTATCTCAGTCTACTTCTATCCATGCTCTCTCCTTTAATTTATAAAGAAACATTACCAAAAAATAAACTATGAACTTGGTCTTGATGCTCCTGATTCTCACTTGAGATCTATAAATTAAAGACTTATGCTGACAAACCTCAAAAGCACTGTATATAAACAATTATAATTTGCCTAAAATCAAGGCTTTCTAATGTTGTGCTTCTTGCTGTTACCACACCTGGCATCCTGTATAAAACAACAGAGAGGGAAAATATGATGACTCGAGTCAAGTTTTTCTTTACTACTGCATGCATGACTTAATGAGTAGGAGAATCTTCCAGCACTTCCATCCTGCTAAATCCATACAGTGATTAATTCTTGCTTTTAGCATCATGCTTTTAATCCCAGCCTTAAAAGACATCACTATGTATTTCAGCAAACAAAACAGGAGTCTCAATAATAATAGTTTCCACAGTAACTAAGTGGTTTTCATTAGCACTGACACAAGTAAGTAAGAGGATGAGACATGCCAACAAAAAGAGTACCTTTTCTCAATGCTACTGACTAGTGCTGACAATCAGTTTTAACTGAGCATGGCAGATCTTGCATCTATTCATAGTATTGGTAGCTAACACAGAGTTCTTTGATGCAATTTTTTTTTCATGCATGAAGATAACATTTTCAGGAATCTCTGAACCCAGTTTCTCAGCTTCCAGAACATCTGACTCCTATTGCTGAAAGTTGATGGAACTGTTGTGTTCCTTCTTGAAGTAGGAAATAAGCTGAAATTAATAATATAAATCCTGTAGTAGGCTTAACATTGTTTTTATCTATCTATCTATCTATCTATCTATCTATCTATCTATCTATCCATCCAAATAGCTTCACTCGATTTACATTGTTTTTCATTATGACTCCTTTCATAAATAGTTCTAGTTATGATATGAAAGGCATGTGGATTTTTACTTTAAGTAAAGTATTAAAGTGGAAAATAAATATTAGATTTGTTCTATGGGAAGATAGCATGTTCACTTTGCAAATAGCAACCCTCTGTGTGGTAGTCATTTTGTATGAAGCCTATACTCTGATGTTCTGGTAGTCTCCCTCATACCTTCTCAAAATTACAAACATACTCAGTGGTTAAAACAACTGTATTACCCTATGTAATGCCAGGGAGAAATCTGTATTGCCCATTGAAAATCATGAAAAAAAATCACTATTCAATACCAAATACTGAAAGATCTCTGGTCATTGTCCAAAATTCTGGTAACATCCAATGGAAAACATAATAATTAAATGGTTATTTTCTGTAGATATAACCTAAATGTAAACAACTCTTTCAAACTGAAGAAGTATAGAATGCTAAATGTTTGTATTGTTCATAGCTAATGTTTATATCCATCCATTTTGGCAGTTACAGTTTATTTCTGTTACAATGTTTTATGTATTTATATAAAAATTGTAAAAATATTTTTACAATAAAAGTTTATAAGACTGAACAGAATTTATCCACAAGAAAATCTAATTAGCTAATGTAAGTTGATGCCCAATATATATTAGTGTCTATGTCTGAAACATGTTTTTAATTTTTCTCTTAGTAATGATCAAGGATAATTCCTGTGTGTATTTATATGTATACATGTACAGATATTTGAATTGGCAGATATTTTGATTTAACTGGCTTACACAACAACAAACTTCACTATTGAGGAATATCAAAAAGTTTCTTTCTTTTTAAATCCAATGTTATCTTAAGTTGCATGTCCCACGAGTGAAATCTTAGGTTTAGGTTAAATCGTTTATATTCTCAATGATATTACTTTCTAGGCAATGCCACATGATAATCATTTCAGGACAGTTTGACTTTGTGTAGTTGACCAGAACAACTGATTTAAATGTAAGAGCAAAGGTGATATTAAGAATGTAGGTAGAAGGTAACTTTGATTACTTTCATGTGGCTAATGAATACCCAGAATAGCTAAACATTTTATGTAAAATCAATGCATATACATTTATGGATAGAATACTTGGATTTATGATATGGGTCATAACTATACTGGCTAGGTTTGCATGAGAAACATGAGTGAACATAGTTTACTCATACCATTTTTGAGGTTATTACAACACTGAAGTATAGCTATGCAGCCTGGGTTCATTCAACATATCGGGTTATAATATGAATGGCTAATGTGTGGTTCATTATGTTGCATGGTCACAGCTAATCAATGTTATGAATAAATCCATCAGAATAATTCTGTTTAAATGCAAATATGTTAACTCATACACTAATATATTGTTCAACAAGAATAGAAGAACAAATGCTTTTTACTGAGAGATATGTGGTAAAATATCAGTGGTGGTCATTCAATTGCTTATGATTTTTGACTCATTGTGACCTTTTTGGTTGTTTGCCATTTCTTACTCTTTGTGACCCTTGTACATCATTTCGCCAGAACTATCAGTAACTGCTTCTCAGTTCCTGTAAGTTCATTCATGTTCACTAATGATAATACTGTACAATGTCTACTCACCATGACTTCTGTCAACCTGCTCTTTAATTTTCCAAATATCAAATTCTAAATCTAGTATCTACTAGATCCTATGTATTGGCATTTTCTCCTTAATATTGGCAATCTAATCAGTAAATATAAGACTATATAATTCTGTAACAGCTATGATTGTAAATGAGTAGTTCCAATAATAAGGCTAATTAGACATTTTGTAAGGAGAAAATGGTGCATGTGAATATGGAAAACCCTGTTCCCTATCACAGTCATTGAAGATCTGACATTGTACCTCTGATGGGGGGGTTCAATATTTCATTTACAAAATTAAGGTATTTCTTTGTGGAGGCTTCTCTTTTACAGAACTATTATAGGATGGTCTATGTGAAATGATCACAAGCTTTAAAACTGGGCTCTACTAGTTGGCTTTAGAAAAAAACCGTACACAAATAAAACAGACATAATATGCTGTGCATAATGATACATGATACCGTGTTTCCCCGAAAATAAGACCTACCCCGAAAGTAAGACCTAGCACTATTTTCTAAACCTGCCCTAATATAAGACCTACCCTGAAAATAAGACCTAGTGTAAATCTCCAGTTCCAGGAAGACTTTTTAGGGAGCAACCGTGCACCCGCGAAACACCCCCCCCTACACACTCACACCCACTATTTGGCACCATAAATATATAAGACCTACCCTGAAAATAAGACCTAGTGTGTTTTTGGGAGTCAAAAAAAATATAAGACAGTGTCTTATTTTCGGGGAAACACGGTATTTCTTGCCTCATGTCATTGAAAGAAGAAAGATCAGCATGTTTCCTCTTGATTGTGCAAGATTCAGAGTCATTAAATTATGAACTTGTGCCGATTGAGTATGACAGAGCAAAATATTGCAAAACAGAAATAATAGATATTGCCTTGTGATTGGCAATTCTGACACTTTCTATGCAACTCAAACAGGATTGTTGAGATTTTAAAATTTTCTTAGTCCTTGGAGGTGATAATGGGGATCCCTTCCTACAGGAATCTTGACAGATAACACTGTTGAGAGAGGAACCACTTCAGATATTTCCCTGTGGAAAATGTACATGTGTATGTAATTTTCCTAAGATGGTATGCAGCAACTTTTGCTCACAGTAATTAAAGGTTAATTTTTTGCTTGTGCTGTACTACTGATTGCAAATGCCTTTAGGAAAGTTTTGAAAACAGAAATAATTGCCCTATTATTTGAAATTGTTTGCATTTGTTCACTCACTATGAATATACCTAACATATTTTTGAATGTGCCATTTAGAATCAAACTATAGGCTATGCTATAGCTGTATGTAGGAAAATCTTAGTGCACTTTTTTCTCTGAACCAAGGGCTGCTTTTGAGTCCTGTGGAGTGTACTAGAGGCTCTATGTCAGGCAGCTTAAAGAAATCAGTGCAAACATAATTTGGGCTCAGAATAAAAGGCACATTTTTCTTAAATCCTATATATAGGTTGATTCTGCTTTTCTATCTTCCTTCTATCTGCTTTTTTCACCATTGAAGCAACTGATTTTCACTTTAATGTACTAAAAATTGGTGGCAACTGAGGGACTCTCATAAAATATGTACATATGCAAAATATGCAATGAAGTCCTCACCTTGTAGGATGCTATGGAGAAATAATACGAGGGTTATTTCGAGGGAATATTTTTCCCTATAAATTTCTCTCCTGCTAATTTCAAGATCATGATCAGAGGTGGTATTCAGCAGGTTCTGACCACTTCTGGAGAACTGGTAGGGTAAATTTTGAGTAGTTCGGAGAACCGGCAAATATTTATTTATTTTATTTATTCATTTTTTGGACTTGTATGCCACCCCATCTCCAAAGACTCGGGGTGGCGCACAACTAAAAACAACAACAATAAATACTTAAAAAGAAATTAAACTAATTTCACAAGCCCAAAAATACAAAAACTAAAATTTACAGTGGTTAAAATAATTAAGAAACCCATCCCCCACCCCAAGGAGGGATCACAGCCCGGATTGGTCGAACAACCAGGTCTTCAAATCATGGCAGAAGGTGCGGAGGTCAGGGGCCAGGCGGAGCCCCAGGGGCAGTTGGTTCCAGAGGTCAGGGGTCGCGACAGAATAGGCTCGTCGCCGGGGGACCGCCAGCCGACATTGGCTTGCCAACGGGACCCCGAGGAGTCCTTACCTATGTGCTCGCACAGGGTGGTTGGCACTCGATATCGGCAGAAGATGCTCCCTTAAATATTGAGGACCCATGTCGTGAAGGACTTTGTATGTTAAAACCAGAACCTTGAATCTCACCTGGAGTGCAACCGGCAACCAATGCAGGCAGCGCAGGAGTGGGGTAACATGGGAGAATCGGGAAACTCCCATCACCACCCGTGCCACCGCATTTTGCACCAGTTGCAATCTCTGGATGGTATGCAAGGGCAGTCCTAAATAGAGAGCATTGTATTAGTCGAGTCTAGAGGTAACAAGGGCGTGAGTGACTGTGCGCAGGGCATCTCGGTCCAGAAATGGGCGAAGCTGACGAACAAAGCGGAGCTGGGCAAAGGCCCCCCTGGCAACAGCCCCCACCTGCTCCTCCAACCGGAGCCGTACATCCAGGAGGACCCCCAGATTCCGCGCCCTATCCACAGGGGGCAACACCTCTCCCCTATGGCCAGAGATGGATATTCCTGACTGGGCCGAGATGCCGGTATGCACAGCCACTCAGTCTTAGCCGGGTTGAGTCGAAGCATGTTCCCGCTCATCCAAATCCGTACCGCATCCAAACACTGGGTCATCACTGATCTGGTTTGGGGTGGAGATGTACAGCTGGGTGTCATCTGCGTACTGATGGAATCTCACCCCAAAACCACGGATGATCTCACCCAGCGGCTTCATGTAGATGTTAAATAGAAGAGGGGAGAGGACCAACCCCTGAGGGACCCCACAAGAGAGCACCCTCGGGGTCGACCTCGACCCCCCCCGCCAACACCGATTGCGACCGCCCCGAGAGGTAGGAGGTGAATCTCTGGAGGGCTCGGGACAGGGGTTTTTCCTCTGTCCTAGTCCTTTTAGATCTCTCAGCAGCTTTCGATACCATCGACCATGGTATCCTTCTGCAGCGGCTTAGAGGTTTGGGGTGGGGGAACCGTTTTGCGTGGTTCTCCCTCCTTCCTTTCGGGCCGCTCGCAGTCGGTGTTGGCAGGGGGGCAGAGGTCGACCCCGAGACCCCTCACTTGTGGGGTGCCGCAGGGGTCTGTCCTTTCGCCCCTCCTGTTCAATATCTACATGAAACCGCTGGGTGAGATCATCCGAGGTTTGGGTGAGGTATCATCAGTATGCTGATGATACCCAGCTTTATATCTCCACCCCAGGCCAGATCAGTGATGCTCTCTCCGTGATGTCCCGGTGCCTGGAGGCGTACGGGTCTGGATGGGTAGTAACAGGCTTCAGCTCAACCCCACCAAGACGGAGTGGCTGTTCTTACCGGCATCTCGGTCTTTATTGGATGTACCATCTTTGGTCATGGGGGGAGAGGTGTTGCCCCCGTGGATAGGGCGGAAACCTGGGTGTCCTCCTGGACTCACAGCTCGGTTTGGAGGAGCATGTGGGAGCGGTGGCCAGGGGGCTTTGCCCAGGTTCGGCTGGTTCACCAGCTTCGCCCTTATTTGGACCGAGATGCCCTTCGAACGGTTACTCATGCGCTTGTCACCTCTAGGATTGACTACTGCAATGCTCTCTACATGGGGCTTCCCTTGCGGACGATCCGGAGGCTCCAGCTGGTGCAGAATGCAGCCGCGGGTTGTGATGGGGGTATCCCGATACTCCCATGTTACACCCCTCCTGCGCGGCTTGCATTGGTTGCCGGTTGCCTCCGGTCGCCTTCAAGGTATTAGTTACAACTTATAAAGCCCTTAATGGCTTGGGTCCAGGGTACTTGCGGGAACGCCTCCTGCCAGCATCACTTTCCGACGCCTGTTCGCTCTCATAGGAGGGGCCTCCTTGGGGTGCCGTCAGTCAGATATTGTAGGCTGGCGGTCCCCAGGGCTAGGGCCTTCTCTGTGGGAGCACCTGCCCTCTGGAATCAGCTCCCCGTCGATCTCCGTTTGGCCCCTGACCTCCGCTCCTTCCGCCGGGACCTGAAGACTTGGTTGTTCCAACGGGCCGGCCTTGAATGACCCGGGGGGGTTGGGTTTATTTTAATTTTATTTGGCTTGTTTACTGTTTAATCTTGTTTTATTGTAAATTTTTCTCTGTTTTAATGTTCACCGCCCTGAGTCCTTAGGGAATAGGGCGGCATACAAGTCGAATAAATAAATAAATAAATAAATAAATAAACCACCAAAGAACAGTGCTCCCCACTCCCAACCCCCCGAGGCGTTGCAAAAGGATACCATGGTCGATGGTATCGAAAGCCACTGAGAGATCTAATAGGACCAGGACAGAGGAAAAACCCCTGTCCCGAGCCCTCCAGAGATCATCCATCAGTGCGACCAATGCCGTCTCCTTGCTGTAACCGGGTCGGAAGCCCGATTGATACGGATCCAGGTAGTCCGCTTCATCCAGGAAAAGTGGAAACTGCTGAGCCACCACACTCTCAACAACCTTCGCCAAAAAGCGAAGGTTGGAGACTGGACGAAAGTTGTCTAACACAGTCGGGTCCAGGGCAGGCTTCTTCAGGAGGTGCCTCACCACCGCCTCCTTCAAGGCAGAGGGAAAAACACCCTCTCTTAATGAAGCGTTGACAACTGCCCGGAGCCAACCACAGGTGGCCTCCTTGGCCGCATAAGCCAACCAGGAGGGACACGGGTTCAACAAACATGTGGTGGAACTCAGCCACCGCATAGTCCTGTCCACTTCATCCTCGGAAACAGGATCGAACTCATCCCAGATCTCACCGGCCGAACTGCTTGTATCCCGTTCCCCAGACCACCGCAAATCAGAGGACAACCCGCTCTGAATCTGAGTGATCTTATCTGACCAAACTCCTCAGCCCTTCCCCGCAATGGGTCCGCCCTCCCCCATACAAAGGAGAGAGCGGGTAGCCCGAAACAGGGCGGCTGGGGGTTACTGGACGCTATGAGGGCAGAGAGATAAGACCTTCTCGCCGCTCTCATAGCTACCAGGTAAGTCCTAATATGGGCTCTTAGCTGGGCTCGATCGGATTGGGAGCGGGTGGACCTCCACCTGCTCTCTAAAGCCCTCCGACGACGCTTCATCTCCCGAAGCTCCTCGGTATACCAAGGAGCCATCCGGGATACACGGCATGTGAGGGGACACATGGGGACAACCCTGTCGAGGGCATCCGACATAGCCTGTTGCCAAGCGGCCACCAGATCCTCGGCAGAGCTGTGGGCAAGGGAAGAGGGAAAAGACCCCAGTTCTGCCTGGAACCTCTCAGGGTCCATCAGGCGTCTGGGGCGGAACCATCTAAGTGGCTCCTCATTCCAGCAGTGGGGGGCAGCCTGTTGGAAGACCAGCTGTAGGAGATAGTGATCAGACCATGGAACGGGCAACGCCGTAAAAGTGGCTTGCCCTCTGTCACTACGCCACTGTTCAGAGACAAAAACTAGGTCAAGGGTGTTTCCCCCCTCATGAGTCGGGCCTTGAATCAATTGGGTCAGGCCCATGGCTTCTATAGAAGCCATGAATTCCTGGGCCAAACCTGACGCCCCCCCCAGGGAGGGCAGATTGAAGTCCCCCAGGACTATAAGGCCCGGGAACTCCACCGCCACCCCCGAGAGGAGATCGAGAAGCCCAGGCAGGGCCGCTGTCACACAGCTGGGGGAAAGGTATGCAAGCAGCAAGCCCACCCAACTGTTAGGCCCCCACCTCAAGAGGAGGGTCTCACTCCCACCTATCTCTGGAACTGTGACCTCCCTTGGAAACGGGGTCTCCCAAATAACCATGGCCACCCCGCCACCCCTTCCCTGGGCCCGTGGCCGGTGCAGAACCCAGAAACCTGGAGGGCACAGATCAACCAGAGGGACACCTCCCTCCGGGCCCAACCAGGTTTCGGTGATACAGGCCAGGTCCGCAGCCTCCTCCTCAATGATCTCATAGAGGAGGGAGGACTTATTAGCCACGGACCTGGCATTAAAATACACCAACCTAAGCCCAGGGGTCCCAGTTCCTGTGCCCCCTAGGGAGGAGGCCATAGGGTTGGAGCGTGCCACCGCACAAAGATGGCGGGTACACGCTCCCAAAACATGATATGGCCCTATGCCTCGACGTCTCCTGCCAATCCCAACCACCCTGGGAATTGCGGTCCCCACCTCGCACCCTGGGGCCCCGCCAGCCCCCAACCCCCCCCCCCCCACCATGCACCGGGCTGCAAGAAGACCCCTCCCCCCTCCCTAACCCCTTGAAACCCCTCCCTATCCCATTAAAACATCGAATTAAAAAATTTAAAAGACATCCCTTAAAACCAGATTTAAAATTTGGCCCTTTGGTCATGCCATGCCACCTCTCGGGATCCCAGGATCTGTCCTTAAGGTAGGCTTTTGGTAACCCCTTGGGCCATCCCAAAGACAAGGGAACAGTCTGGAAGGCCCGTAGTTCCAGCAGCGAGTAAGTGAGCATGTTACAAAGGTGGAAATCGATGGGAAAAAAAGGAGGAACATTCGGTGAAAGATGGTAAAAAAGATGTAAAGTGCATAGATGTAAAGTGCATAAAGGGAGAGGTCCAGGCAAAATGTCCACAAAATCCCGCACCCCCCAGCTCTCTCACAGCTGTTGGGGGACCAGAACCGAATTGGCCAGCCCATTGCACTCCCACTGCAGTGGGTCGGGGTCTTGACACTGAACAGAAAATCAACCCCACTGCCTTCTCACAGAAGTGGAGTTGGGTCCATTGACATCATGACAATGGGGCCGGGGCCAGACCCTGATGGGGGAGAAGTCCTGAACAATTCCAGGACCGCCGTTAAATATCCAGGACACGATGAAATAGTCCAGGCAAATAGAGCGAGTCACAGACATAATAGGAGGGGTAGGGCAGAAGAGAGTCAAGAATAACAGATCTGGAGATGACATAGGGACAATGATGGCATAGGGGCAAGCAAGAGCCCAAAAGAAGGATCCAAATACGGTATGATTGTTAATGCCAGGACCCTCGTGACGAAAGTCCAGAGTCCAGGATCCAAAAGTCCCCAAAAGCACCAGCTTTCCATGGGGGGTGTCACTCCTCCGATGACACAGCAAATTCCAACCCCCCCACGCTAGGCAGCGCTGGCTCGTTCGTCCCAGTTGATGACCAACATAGCAGCTATCTCCACGGAGCCCTTCTTCCCCAGAGCTCTCACCTCCAAAGCTCTCATCTCCAAAGCTCTCACCTTCAGGAGGGGGGGGCAGCGACTTCGAAGATGATCCTGGGGGGGAAATACCCCAACGATGCCGCAGGCCCCACTGATGCAATCTGGGCTCCTGCCGGAGCTGCTGAAGCTGCTGGGGCCGTCGAGGCCTTCGAACCCCGCCCCCAGGCCGGGCCGCCAGAAAGAACTGCTGCCACGACCATCCGGGAGGTCGACCAGCCACTCGGAGATCCCCATGCAAGCCCCCATGGCTCCCACAGATTGTTGGCACTGCAGCCGCCCTTCCCGAGGCCGGCCGCCACCACAACACCCGGCCTCGACATTGTCTGCGCCGCATCCGACGCTGCCATCTCCCTGCCGCCCGCAATTGCCTCCAAGCTGCCAGAGAAAAACCTCATCACGCCGCCGGCTAAATTGAGCCTAAATGGCTCAGCGCTACGCTTCCGACCCTCTGGAGAAGAACCCGGGGGGTCTAGCAGCGGGGGGGGGAATTCCCCTCCGTAACCACCGAATGTTCTCCAATCCCCCCAAAGAGCCTACTCTGCGCGGACCACCATCTCGGGCATGCGCAGACCAATCAAATATCAAATATCAAATATCACCTCTGACTGGAAATTTTACAGTATCCTTCCCCTGCCACGCCCACCAAGCCACACCCACAGAACCAGTAGTAAAAAAATTGAATCCCACCACTGATCATGATGGCAGGACACATACATAAGTCTAAACAAGGTTGTCCTAAGCTGATCCCCAAGAGAGTATTGGAGGAGATTTGGGAAGAACTTGACTGACCCCCTTATTAAATGTGGGGAAACCCCCTTGCTTAAAACATAGTTTAATACGATTTAATAGATTTGTTTAACTGGGAATAAAGACCCTTAACTAAAACTCTTTTCAAAATATGTAATTGTTGCCCTGTTTCAGGACTTTTGCACAATAAACTTTTTGTTAAGAAGGTAGTGTCACCCTTTTATTTATTTAATCAGTCAATTTAACCAACAAATAACTGGATGGTGAATTGTATCATTGTACAAATAAAAATAGTTGCATCTATAAACATTAAAATTCACAACCGAAAGAAATACAACAACCCTAACACTAACACTGCCAGGTGATGGGTACAGCCATACTTTTAACAGCAGGTTGTTTTATTTTAAAAGTAGGAAACAATTGGGCTTATGCAGAAAATGAAAAAAAAAATCTTTTGTTCCATGTGCATACCATATTTCTTCTAGCTGTTGAATGGAGCAGAGTCAAATCCAGAAATTTGGCTGAGAAAAAAAAATCTAGAATATGAGAGTGTTCTGGATTTTGGCTGAGAAATTTTTAAGGTAATGTTGTGGGGCAAATAATGCAAGAATAGAACTGTTTGCCCACCCCCCTCCCTGTCCCGTTTCCGTATGGCTCATTTCTTCTCTTTTTATTGGCTTGCACCATCACAAACCATGGTTTATACAAGTTACTTATCCACCCCCTTCTTAACAGCTCTGCCAACATGCCAGAAAACCACTGCCCCAAGCAAGTGCCTCTGAGTAGGCTTCATGTGAGCCTCTGGTCTGTACCCAGATCAAACTCGAGTGTCTTAGTCATGTCTGGATAAAGCATATATTACAATCTGGGTGCACAACAACACAAACAACCTATTCAACTCATGGGACAGTCTATGAACAAAATGTTTTCAATAAACATAGACTTAATTAACATGAAAAAAAACCAATAATTTCAAGAAAATTTAATGTGTTTCACCCAAGTACATGCAAATACGATGAAATGCTTTTATCATGGCTCGAGGATGAAAGCAAATGTGCATACTTAGTTATTAAAATATGAAATAAGCCTTAATGGCTTCAATGATTTTGTAGATATAAATCTTGAATCAGAACTATTCCTGTTCCACCCACAATTGCTAAAGCTGCATTTAACTGTTTAGAGAGGGCTGTAAAACACTGTGAAGTGGTATATAAATCTAAGTGCTGTTACTATTTAAAAAAGAACAAGAAAAGTTGTTTACAGTCCAGAACCAAAATCATGGGTGCCCAACATTTTGGCTTGCCTGGGCCGTCTTGAGTGAAGAAGAATTATCTTGGGCCGTGTGTGTGTGTGTGTGTGTGTGTGTAAATTGGGATGCAGAAGGCTTGACACTGGCAACATCATTATCGATAGATAGTAGACCTTCCAAAGAACTATTGTGGAATATGCTAGCTATAGGGAACATTCTCAACAAAACATAGTTCTGTAATATGAGTAACATGCAGTATACTGTAAAACACAATTTGTTACTCATTTTCTAATTTTACACATTAAAAACTGGTTGAATCTAACATGAATAAATATTTATTGTGTCAGTTTTCAGGCATTTGGCTTTCGATGGAAATACTTGTTTTAATGCATATAGGTCCCTGTAATAGTTTGCAAGTTAATCCCCTTACTAAAAAATTAGTAGCATATCTTTGCAACTTTCCTCATTTCCAGTAATTTGACATAGTCTTGTCTGGAAGCCAGTAACCCTTGGGGACATCAATTTGTGCAAGGCTGGTTTAAAATGCTAGCAAAGGCAGCTGAAAGAGGTTTGGGTGGAAAAGAAATGAACTGCTACAGAGAAATTGTGAAAGAGAAATTTACTGTTTTTCATAGGTACCGGTATTTTGGTACAGAGAAGGACTGAGTATTATTGCATTGCATGTGATGAACAACATAGTTACAGATGCATAGCTGCCCCCCATCATTTTATTCACTTACCACCACTTTAAGATCCCATTTTAAGATCTTTAAAACTCCTTGAACAATTGTTCATCATTAAAAATAAGCTCTAAACAGAGATACAAAATATAATAAAAATTACAAGAAATGACATTACACTGCAGGTAGTCTTTGACATACAACAGTTCATTTAGTGACCCTTCAAAGTTACAACGGCACTGAATAATGTGACTTATGATCATTTTTCACAGTTACGACCTTTGCAGCATCCCCATGGTCACGTGATCAAAATTCAGATACTGGGCAACTGGTTCATGTTTATAACCATTGTTGTGTCTTGGTCATTGTCATGAGTTCACCTTGTGCGACCCCTTTTGACAAGAAAGTCAATGGGGAAAACCGGATTCACTCAACAACCATGATACTAAGCCACAGCAGTGTTTCACTTAACGATTGTGCCAAGAAAGATGGTAAAGTGGGGCAAAACTCACTTAACAAATGTCTCACTTAACAACACATATTTTGGGCTCAATTGTGGTTGTAAGTCAAGGACTACCTATACCATTGCAACTTGCAGAGCCATTTCAGTGGCATCTGTGTTTAAAGAGGAAGGAGGGACAGTCTTATGAAAGTATCACTCACACATTTACTGGGTTGCGTGCATGTCCACTGGAGTCTGAATATACAGTACAATGCATTGATGCTGATTCTGTCGTTTTGATGAAAGCAATTAAATCCTTCGTTGTTGGGTTGTTGTTTTTTTATCCTGCTGGCACAAACCTAGTCCTAACATTCATTTTTAAAATACTTTTTATGTGTCATTCCTGAAATTTTTTTTTGCTAGCTTCCCTGCTTTTTCCAGAAATTTTCACCGCTGTATGTCTGTGAAAGGCTCTAATTATAACCATAGTGACAGCCTAATATCACACAGAATATTAACTTTCTTTCATTTGATTTGATAGACTACTCTAATCTCATTACTGGCCTCTAGTGTTCCTTTACATAATGACATGTCAGTGCATTATAATTTCTGGAGTAGGAAAATTTGTATTGACAATACAGTAAAAGGTTATATAATCCCAGTTAATATTTGCCATGGAGAAAGACTTCTTTGCTAAAAAGTGTCCAGGGAAGCCATTACAGTGAGATCTAAGTTAAAAATATATTCATTGTTAGCAATGAAGAAATCATTGGATTGGCAAAAAGTAGTAAATCATACTGTGTGGCAAAACTTACAACCATTATGGCATCCCCATGGTCATATGATTAAATTCAGATGTTTGGCAACTGACTCTTATGACGATTGCAGTGTCTTGGTCATTGTCATGAAATCACTATTTGCGGCCTACTGAGTCAATGGGGAAGCCAGATTCATTTAACAACCATGTTACTAATTTAAGAACTGTAAGTGATTCCCTTAACAATTGTGGCAAGAAAAGTCATAAAATGGGGCAAAACTCACTTAACAGCTGGCTGTCTTAGCAACAAAAATATTGGGCTCAATGGTGGTCCTAAGTTGAGAACTATTTGTATAGGAGTGATTTACCATTGTTTTCATATGAGAGGATGCTATTGAACAAAATCTGTTTTCAGTATTTTTATATATTGCTGCTATATATTTTTTCTTATATTCTTTCAAAATATATGATAAAAATAGGAATCCATTCAAATTAGTATTAATTGATTAAAAGATTCCTGATTTGTTTGAACTGAACCGAATGGTTGCTTCAATTAAAAAAAAAACCCAGTTCAGCTCATAGATTCACCTGAATCTCTGAATCAAATCACTGCATCAAATATTCCCACAGCTCTGCTTTATACAGCAGAAAGCAGGAATCTTACACTGAATTTATACTCCAATCTATAAAAAAATGAGTTCCCTTAAGCTTTTGCATTCTGCATTCTAGATTTTTTTCCCTATTTTATTTTTAATAAGCATACTTCTTTAAGCTAAGTTTTGTGCCTCACAAAATAGAGAAGTATTTAATATAGGTAGTTATAATTACTTGGGTGCATAACTGTGGTGGAATAGATGATTACCAGAAAATATTACACACAATACTCTATTTTTCTCATTCATATTCTCATTAAGAGAAATATATAAGCCTTTTGCTGCAATCCAATACAGTACAAGTCAGGGAATCCCCAGTAAGTTTATTAGCATAATTTTCAATTTCCAGTAACAATTACTTCCTTCTCTTTCTGTTATCACATAACATGTACCTTTATCTGACATTCATTTTTCTTTGTTCATTCAAGACTTGAGGGATATAATCACATGAATATTATTACATTGTCTTGTAATTCCTGTTTATTTTCAGTATTTATTACCTTCTTTCAATATTTTGAAGCTTCTCTGTTATTAAGGCAGGGATGTGCAACTTACGTAATTGCAGTTACAGTACTCAACACTTTCATCACTGGAAGCAAAAAAAGTCAGCATATGATCTCTTCCTAGTCTAAGACTTACTATCTTCTGTATGCTGGTTAGCTGCTTCCTATTATATACAAATTAATGGACAGAAGCCCATTTCATTCCCTGTCTTTAAACCAGGGGTGTCAAACTCGCGTCGTCATGTGACATGATGTATCACAACTTTTTTCTCCTTTGCTAAATTGGCGGTGGGTGTGACAAGCATGTGACGCATCCAGCCCATGGGCCACAAGTTTGGCAACCCTACTTTAAACAGACAACCTCATTCTTCATGCCTGGAAAAGCTTAACTTGCCCAGTTTCTATATGTCAGGCTTCCAATAGTAGCACCGAGGAGTTAGTAATAAATGTTGAGAACCTATGCCAGAAGTGATACATAGAGCAATGCAATATTAGAAGAGGTGCTTTGAATAATGTAGTGTCTATCTGCAGTTTTTTAGAGTCAGATATCTCTCCCCAGGATCATGCTTCTATTATCTGCAGTGGATCTGTGGGGAAAACATGACTGCTTTAGAGTTGCCAGTAACTGCTGCATTTGCAAACTTGCTTGAAACAGCTCTTTGGAATTAAATCCAAAAGACTGCACAGCTCTAATTATAATAACCTTTAGCAAAAAAAAATGTGATGTTTCTGCATATCTGTAATATTTAAATGGTTTCATTACACCTTCACCTGGGAATATTTTGCTAGGAAACCATAAATTTGGAATTATAATTCCTTTTGAAGTCAATGGGCTTACTCAAAACTGCAATCACGCATAGATTGCTATAGCAGTAGTACAAAACTTCTAAAGCCGGTGACTTATAAAAGCTCTTCATGTATTTGCTTGAATGCATAAGGGCTTGAAAATAGTTAGAAAAGAGGGTTATGCACCCAGCCTTGCAACTTCCATATGTTCAGCTGGAAAATCTGAGAAGGGGTTCCATTTTCAGTTAGCTGAACTGAAGTACAGTGCTCTATATATCCAGGCTTGTGCTTGTCTTCAAAGCAAATACAAGTTAAGACCCCAAAGCTGAATGTTAGACATTTGAGAGAATAAGGAGAGGGATAGAATGCACATCTTGTTCTCCACCTACTTGTAAACCTTTGTAAAACTAGAGAGCACTAGCTTGTTCTTTTCTTGGTGCATTTGGAAACTTCATCAAAACATTTTCCAAGAGTTACTTAAGGATGCTTTGACGACTTTTAAAGGATCTCTTGGTATCTAGGACTGATAAAAACAATGTAGTCTAAGAAAATAAATGTTCAGTCAATCAGATAGTGGCAAAAACCCTTTGGAGGCCCACATAAGAACTTGAAGGTAAATGTTTTCCACATTTTAGCAACTGATAATTAGTATCACTAAATATTGATGTTTTCCACTGCTGTTGTGGCTCTGCTCCCTGAATCTGTCTTGAAAATCTCCAAGCCAATCTTCATTGCCACATTTTGTTACAATGAATTCTACATGTCAGTTATGCTTCATATTAAAAATGCTTTCCTCATTATGTCAGAACTGGGCAGATTATCGCTTTCCAATTAATCTCAAATCACCCTCATGTTTTGTAACTGAAACTGATACCTATGTGAAACAATCAACCTGAATTGAAATGGACATCTTGTCATTGGTAGAAACTCTTCTCTGTACTGGCTTTCCAGAAAACAAATCTGGTATTATGCAAGAGATATCTGGTGAATATACTGTATCATATGCACCTGAGAGCCAGTTTGGGGTAGTGGTTAAGGCACCAAGGTGGCATCAGGCTAAAAACTGGAAAACTGGGAATTCTAGTTCAGCGTTGGCACACAGCCAACTGGGTGACCCTGGGTCAGTCACTCCCTCTCAGCCCTGGGAAGCAGGAAATGGCAAAACATTTCAGAAAACTTGCTAAGAAAACTGTCAGGATTTGTCCAGGCAGTTGCCAAGAATCAATACTGACTTGAAGGCACACCTATACAGATCAGGCTTTAGAACTGAATTGAGAAATGTTACAGTAACAAAGTAGTAAAAATGACCACATAAAAATGTAAGACTAAAGTATAAAATCTATTCTCTTCTTTCTTTTACTGTTCCTAATTTTCATACTGAGAATCTTGCACATGTATCCAAGAGAGCTGAGTAATGCAAAATCTGGAGACTCGACCCTTTCCTGTTGGTGTTCCATATAATATTGAGAAAGAGAATATTATGCTCATATTATGCATTTAAAAAATAGGTTACTGTTATCCTCCAAAATGGGGTGGGTAAGGGGGAATCAAGATTGTAGGACCTATACATATACACTACATTAATCAGGAGCAGTTGGTAAACTTTTTGTTTTACAACCCCCTGATCAAATCACAATAAAAAGGGCACATACATAAGATATAATATATATCGATCATAAATATTCTTGTCAGAGATATGATATGAAGCAAGCCTCTAGCCTGTTACCCTATTGCATAGTGCTAGTATGCTCAGTATGATTTCCTATTTGGGGGTAGAGAATTACTCCTTCGTGTAATTGTTTCTTCCTTAAATGTGGTGATTGATCTTACTATCAAAGGATATCAGTGGTACATCACTTGGGAGTTCTAGGCAGGTGTCATTGCAATTATTCACAAAATATGGTGTGCCCCAGCTCTAATTAGACTTTGAAAAAACTAGTCCTGGCCAGTGACATCAGGAAAGGTAGGGCCATAGAAGATACCTGCTAACTCTGGGATTATTGCTTCGTTAAGTGGTACTTTGCTGGAGTCAGTTCAGATCAAGTGTCTAGTATAGCAACACCTGTGCTTTTGTTTTACTTAGGGCTGATAACATTTGTGCATACCCAGGTATATGAACTTCTGGTATACCTTGTTACTTCCCACCCATTCCCTGCCCACAAATATAAATAAACAAAGTCCCAAACAACTTGGGTTATTTTGCTTTTGCAGCTCATAAAGAAATAGAAATTGTTCCTATTTTTACATTATTGGTTTAAATTTTGACAGACACACACTGACAGGGCCATTCAAGTATCAAACAGCAACAGTAAAAGCACACCTTTCAGACTAATTTAGTTGTATCTTCATTCTTCTTCTTCCATACCATGTTATGTAAGCAATTCAAGTGAAAGCATTGGAAAATTAACATGAAGATTTTGGATCCCTGTCAGATATTCTAAACAATGCTATTAACTTATTGGACCAAATAATTTTCCAAATTTCAACTTACTTCTGGTAAATCATTAGATAAATATATTAGACTATGGTTCTCAACCTTTTCTTCACCACTGACTCTTTTAAATACATTTTGTGGTCACATACCATGGCCATGGACCCCCAAGACTTAACTCAAGATTTAAATAATAAAACATCTGCAGACCACAGATTGAGAACCATTATGTTAGACTATGATAAGGAGGACAATGGTTTAAAAAACAATATATAAACATTGTTTTTGTTATGGATCAAATATGAAGCAATTGTTTGCCATTAAAAAAATCTTCTTACATGGTATGATCAAGACAAATTTAAGTGCACACTTACCTGGAAGTAAAGACCATTAAACTCAATCAAAGCTGCAATTTTATGTATACTTGTTTAAAAAGAAGCTCCCTTAAGTCCAATGGTGCTTACTTTTAAAGAGGCATTAGAGAAATGAAACTGTCAAAATACAGTTCAGAAATATTAAGGTCAACAGAAATTTTGGATAGGGCACATTTAAGACCTTTCATGAGCAGAAGGGCTTTTCTTTGTAAAATGGTGGAAGGCAACTCATTCATTTTAATGCATCCTCAGACACTTTTCCAAAGAGTTGTAAATGTTTTTGGAAATGAATTGGGCTGGGAGTACAAGATATATAAAAACAAAATGGAGGGAAAGACTTCTTGAGGCACATGCTTACATGACAGTCCTCACTGTGTTTTGCATAGATGGCTGTTTTGGAATTTATGGTTTATTGAATAAAGCACAGTTGGCTGGATTTGTAGAACTTGATAGGACAGAACTAAATACATAATGGTTTAGTGCAATGTATGAAATCTGATGTACTATTTCTTTACTGTAACTTCTAACCACCTGGGGCTAACCATATATATATATATATGTATGTATGTATGTATGTATGTATGTATGTATGTATGTATATATGTATATATGCCAAGCCAGATGATATTGAGTACCATGAGGAAACCTTGATGCTACATCATCAAGTATCCCTGTCATCTTAGCTGTGAACTGCCTGGCTGACATTTCCTGATGTGTGTGTGATGTGTTCATTTTTTTAAAGTGATGGATTGGACTCATTTATCTAGAGTGAAGGAAAGCTAAGCCACCACCTTTTCTCTGGCATCTTTATTTTATCCCATACAATATTCATGTATTGAAGAAACTGTGTGAGGTCCCTGGTTAAAGCAGCTACACTCTGCATCTATTGTTGCTTTCTGTTTAGGAAGGAAGCAAATTAAACCTTAAACTAAATTCCTTCCCTTCCAAATTCAGTTGATATATCATCTGACTTTGTGCAGACCTTGGGTCAGCATAACCACAGTTTAATAAGCCTAATCACAGGGTAAAATTTATTGTTTCATGTAAACATTTTACTGAAATGTTGACATGGTCCCAGGCACTGCAGAAATATGACATAGTTTTAGATTTTACTTATATCTATATTTCTCATATTTATAGAGAAATCTATTTTCATGTCTTCTTATAGATTATAGGTGGATTCATATAACTCATTATATGTGATTTGCCTGTGATTTAGCATGTCATGGGAATTGAGCCACTAAGCTTTGTAAGCAATTATTTAGCTGACTGTGTAGCTCAGCCAGTTATGATTTATTCAGTAAACAATAGTAAAGCAAAGCACTGCATTCTAGGAATAAATCCTTATTTAAAATAATAATTGCTTCCAGATAAATCTCATTATTTTGTTTCATTCATAGAAGATTGCAGAGGATTCCAATAGAGATGTCTGTAAGAAGCCAGAATGACATCACTGGTGTCAACATGCGAATAATGTGAATTCTGTAATTGACGTCAGTTGTGTCTTTGATGCAAATTATATAATTCATGTCCTTTGTCCTATGATAATATGGTGAGCATGATGTCATTTGCTCCCGACTACAGATGCCCATGGATTTTAGAAACATTAGTCTTCCGTTTGTAATTCTGATATATTGCTCCATCTTTTACCTTTACCCCTATGGAGGAAAACTTAACTGTAGGGTTGCCTTCTAATCAGCCATGCTTTGAGCCATCTGCTTGGAAACAAGTTTTTCTAAATCGATTGCAGAATCTGAACAAGAAGTCCCACAGGAAGTAAGGAACTTTGCTCTGTTACGATCAATGGGTCAGAGGCCTTTGTCTTATGGTGCACATTTGTAGTGCATAAAATGTATTAGATTTAAATTTCTTTGGTCATACCATGTGTTTTCAATCCCATGAAAATTAGCCACTTTTCATTTTATAAAACTGAAATCCATGCCAACAGTGTTTAATGTTTCTCTCCTCAATCCCTTTGATAGGGACACTTCTTAAAAGGGATTACAACCCAGTAGTGAGAAATATTTTAAAAATTTAGAATAGCTTTTTTAAATCCATGGGGGGGGTGTTAATTAAAAAAAAGAACTTAAATACTAACTGGTACTGAAGATACTGAGCTAGATCTCGATTCCCTGGTCTTAGTGTTGGGCATGGCAATAGTGCAGCATGACACTCCTACGGTGGCTTCAGGTAGTTCATCTTCATCGGTCCATTCATTAAGGTCGGGGTTATAACACTGAATACATTTCTTGTATTTCTTTTCTATTTCATTCCAGCCTCCCACTAAGTAAATTCTTCCATTAAGATTAGAAGCACCAGCAGTGCTCACACCAGTGGGAAGAGGAGCAACATAATTCCACTGGCCAGAATATGGACTATAGCATTCAACAGGAAGCACATCAACTCTTTCCCCTCTCCCTCCTAGTTGGGATCCTCCCATCACATAGACCTTTTCCCCTAGGGTAATGGCACAGTGCCATCCTCTCGGGGTGCTAAGGCTGGCCTTGTATTGCCAGCTGTCACTAGCAGGGTCGTACATGCAAACCGAGTGGGAGTAAGCATTATTGATGTAGCCTCCTGTGACCAAGATCCTACCATCTACTACTGCACTAGCATGGCAACACCTGGGCATCTCCAGTGGAGACTTCAGCTGCCACTGGTTAATTGCAGGGACATAACATTCAACTGAAGAGAGACACCCTTCAGAATTGCGACCCCCGACTGCAAAAAGGAGACCGTTGAACACATTCAGACTAAAATGAGTGCGCTTTTGATTCATATTGGCCAGATGTATCCAAGTGTTGAAGCGAGGATCATATCTGAAAAAAATTAAGGAAATATTAATGCCACAGGAATGCCAGCTACATTTATAGGTGTTATATTGTTGAAGCTTTATTTGCTGGCTTTATCTTTCAGTAGATCACCTTGGCCGGGTTGCTGTGGCTGGGTCACCCTGGTGGGTCACCATTGCCACCTCGCCCTGGCTAGGTCACTGCTGCCAACTGGATCCCGGACAAGTCACCCTGACCACCTGGACATGGGGACAACTCATAGCTATTGGACAATTTGAGGACAAAGTAGGGAAGGGAAGAGGCACTTCCTCTTCAGCAGAAGAAACATCAGTCCCGGCTAATGAAACACAGGGATGGGAACAACCTTCAGGAAGGGGAATTGCCATTGTGGGATAATTTGAAGATGAAGCAGGGACAGAAAGAGACATTCCCCACCAGAATAAATGCCATAGGGAGGGGAATCCTGTGTAGAGTACCATTCTCTTCTCTTCTCCATGAGTGGTCCCTATCAGCTGGGACTCATGTTTCTTCTGGTGGTGGGGAGGAAGTGCCTTTTCTCCTCCCCTCTTCATCCTCAAATTGTTCCACAGTGGCAAGCTGTCCCCATGTCCAGTTGGCCAGGGTGACTTGTTCTGCATCTACAGCTGGGGTGAGCCAGAAGTAGCAACCTGGTCAGGGTGAATTGGTGGCAGCAACCTGGCCAGAGCAACCTGACCATGGACACTTGGCCATAGCAAGTTGTCCTAGATCCCCCCCACGTCTCTTTTTCTCCTGTTTTCTCAGTTGAAATCATCTCTAAAACATCTCATGCTCCATTTTTAGAGTTTCTTCTCTGATGGAAAAATACTTATAGGGACAAGAAGAGATGAGAATGAGGAGAAGAGCTTTAACTATTTCCCAGATTGAGAGTATATTTTCCTTGTTTTTCAGCTGCTTCTTCTGATTTATTACACTTCAATTTTTTCTTTTACTATCAAAAATCTTTTAAGAAGAAAAACATGAAATCCCACAATAACATTGCAGAATTGGCTAATGCACTTAGACCACCGATATACAGGTACTAAAGTAGGAAAGAGTATTGAAAGAATGCTCCTCCCAAAAAAGAAAATAATTTTGATTGTTCAACATCTTCATCACAGAAATAGAAAGGTAACAAACAATGATTTAACACTAGTTTAAAGAAATTATTAAGCAGTAAGAGTTATCACATTATATATGAACATGAGATAGTTAGTTACCTTTCTTTTGACCGAAGATTTGTATTTATAATAACACACAACTGCATTCATTATATGCCCATTCTAGACTATTAATTCTGTACTTAATAATTAAAAGAGATATACAAATAACAAACCAAAAGAGTGACTTCAGTAACCTTATTTTTGATTTATAAAATAGGTTTTTCGAAGTTTTCAAGGGTTTTCTTGGAAGAGAGAAGGAGAAAATGATAGAAGCCAAGTTCTGGAATTCTACTTAAAGGTCAAGACTGTTAAAACTAAAGGCAAGGAATATAAAGTTGATTTATTTGATGAAGGTTAAAACGTGTACATTATTGTTTCTGGTAACCCTTAATGGACTGCTGTTGACCAGGACTGAATGATAAGGCTTTAAAGATTTGTTTATAGAAAAGAATATATATATATATATATATATATATATATATATATATATATATATATATATTCAGCCTATTCCAGGCAGTGGGATCATTGCCGCCGATTGCAATCGGCAGAGGCAATCAGCGATGATAGGTGGCAATCAGTGGTGATAGGCGGAGGCAGCAGCAATGATCCCCACCACCTGGAACAGTAGAGGCCAAATATGGGGTATGCAGAGGCTGAAAATGGGGTGTGTAGAGCCAAAAACAGGATGTGCGGAGGCTGAAAATGGGGCACACAGAGGCCGAAAACGATCAAAGGGTGGAGGGTGGCCAGCAGGTGGGCGGGGCTTCAGCAATATTCACTCCATAAGATGCACAGATATTTCCAGCCACTTTTGGGAGACCAAAAAAATGTGTCTAATGGAGCAAAAAATATGGTATATGTATATATGTATATTATTTCTGAGAACTCTTAATGGACTTTTGCTGCCTAGGATCAAATGATGAGGCTTTAACAAATTGTTTAAAGATAAGAGATGAGGTAATGGGAAGGTAGTGTTGTATTTTCAGAGAAGGTCATAAATAATTTATGTTGTTTGTACTTGCTGGGATGAAGGAGGAAATTATTTCTTCATATATTTCTTTTCTTTTGCTTTATTATATTTGTTCTCTTTCTTTTTTTCCTATTTTTATTTTATTTTCTCCACTTTCTATCTTTTCATTCTTTTATACTTCTTAGTTTATATTATTTTTTAACCTTACTAATTGTAAATTTAATAAAAATATTATTTTAAAAAATGTTTCCAGGAAAACTGCACAGACTTGTTTCTATAGTCACCAAGGGTCAGAACTGATTTGATGGACCATAACAACAATGACAGAAGTTTTTGAAAGTAACAATTGAGTTGTAGGTCTGTCCTAATATCATTTGTTTGGATAAGACAATCTCAACATTATTCCAGAAATGTGTAATGCTTGTTTTTTAAAGTCTGCATTCTTTGTTCAGAAGAGGAAAAAACCTTTTAAAATGCTTATAAATAATTACTAAAACATTTACCAATTGTTATGCAAACTTAGAAAAGGAGAACTTTTGTATTAGCTTTTCTTCTTACAGAGTCCCTTCTAGAAAATTAGATGGGAATTTTCAAAAAATGTGAAGCTAATAAATGAAAAATTTCAGTGATATCAGTCTACAGCTACAGCATACTGAAGGAAGTCCTAAAGTATAACCAATTTCAAATCAGTTCTTTGCATCACATATCAAAAACTCAAAGCAAAATTTTGGAATGCTTTCCACCATTCTTCTATAGAGTGTTGCATCCTGCGTCTTACAGATTTTGAGTGTGATGCACAGATTCATTTTTAGAAAGTTCCTTATGTGCAGACAATCTGCTCTCTAGACAGGATGACGTACATAGACCGGCAGTTTCTCAGGACATGCCAGAGACCAGACGTTGAAAGTTCTGCATGTAAATCCAAACTTCTAGTGCTGAGATATAATTCTTCCCCAAATTTAAATGTGATTTCAGGGTGTGTATAATTAGGATGTGGTGAAGAGAAAAACTAACCATATATGAATTGGCATACATGGTGGATAGTACATGTCTCCTGAGTCCCTCAGGAGATAGGGCGGCATATAAATCGAATAAATAAAAATAAATAAATGTCTTCTTTGCTGCAAGACATATGTGGGAAATGGAACATATACATCTCTCCATTCCATAAGTAGTGAGCAGCAAAATATATTTCTAGCACTGAAACTAAGTCATCTTGGCTGACTCTAGAAATTATTCTGAGTAATTTGGAAGAAGAATGGAGCATTATAATAATGAATGTGTTGTAATGAGTTAATACAGTGGGCTAAAATGCTGATGCTCTCGTGAAGCTCACAAGATACTCTGGGCTGATCATTATCACTCAACTTCTCAGGATCAAGTGAGGATAAAATCTTGAAAGGGTAAATTGTGTGCATCATTCTTAGCTTTTTAGAATAATGTTTAGAGAGGAAATGCAGATGTTCATAGTGAAAATGTACTAATTACTGTATATTTATGTCTTCCTTCTAAAATGGAAACGTCTTCCTTGAGTGTCTTCTGGCAAATCCTTTCACAGCAAATATATCCCCTATTATACCCCCCTCTTAGCTTTTTTCTTCCTTTATCAGGATAGTCATGGAAAAAAGGAAGTACTGCATTCAAGGTTACTATCAAACAGGAGTCCTGAAAGTTGCCCAATTGTTCTGGATGTTCCAGAAAATATGGAGGGCTGCAAAAAGTTCTTCTGTGTTTCAAACAAATGAAAGAGTCACTAAGAATTCCATAACAGGACATAAACCACATACTTTTGCTGTAATAGACAAAAGGGTAATATTGGTAAAGTGGGATAATTTTTATCAAGAAAATTATGCAGATGAAAATTACTATCCTAAAATGGCAATTTAAACCACTCATACTTTGTTTTTAACAAATTTAAAAAGAAACAGATTAAAATAATGGTACTCTGTTGTTGCAGGGATAGTAATAGCATTTAGACTCATATACCATTTCATGGTGCACTCCGTGAGAGATTTACAGCACATTGTCCCCAACAATCTAGCTCTCCTTTTACCAATCTCAGAAGGATGGAAGTTTGAGTCAACCTTGAGGCAGTCAGAATCAAACTTCTGGCAGTTAGCAGAATTAGCCCGCAATACTACATTCTAACCACTATGCCACCACAATTCTTATAACATAATAGTAACCATGCCCCTCAATCACCAACTGTACTTGAGGAGGGAAGGAAATGATTGAAACTGAATATTTATATATTTTCCTTTTTTTAGTATATGTGGAACAAAACATAATTTGATTTAATGTACATTAAATTAACATTAATGACATAAGCTATTTAATATGATTGATCTACTAATATTTATTAGTTTATTAATTTCCTACAGTCACATTCTGTCATTGACCTCTGATTCTCAAGAGGAACTCCAGGAGATGAAGCACCAGAAGAGATGCTAGAATGTTACTGGAGAAAGACAAAGAGCTAATCTGACTCAAGATAGGTAAGAGCCTTTATTACCTTACAGTGATAACAATGGGAAAATTAGTTATACTTCTGCTCTTATTGCATCTGCAGAGGATTATTTGAGGCATGTATTGGACAATACTTCAAATTGGACTCTAGTTGTGTAAGTCTGGTAGTATTGACTGAGATACAGTCTGGCAAAAGACACAGAAGAATCTCATACAATACTACTAATATTTTCTTATCTGGGAAAACTTTGAGCTTCCTAGCCCCAAGAAAGTGGACAGGATCCTCAGACCTGTAACCAACGTCACCTATATATTAGATCCATGTCAGTCCTGATTGGTCAGGGCTTCTAGGAGGTGACGTATATATAGAGCTAAAGTGGTGATGAATTCATCCTTGAAGGAGGGGTGATTTTGTTTGCAATTATGGAGGCAATGGTCTATCCACCTCTTAAGAAGCTATTGCAGGGCCCAGTGGGGTTGGACAATTTCTGACCCATATTAAAACTTCCCTTGTTGAGAAGATTATTGAACTGCAGTTACTGAGGATGCTGGAAGTCACAGATTATCTAAATCTATTAGATTTCAGGCCTGGATAGAATGCCAAAACAGCATTGATTTTGTTTGTTGATAACTTATTTTAGGTCCAGGATGGGAGTATCCTGGTGCTCTTCGAACTCTCAATGGCTTTTGGTAACATTGATTGTGATGTTCTTCACAATTAGCTCGTCAGTTTGAAAGTGAGAGGCACAGGTTACAATGGTTTTTCTTCTTGTAGGGTTAGTATCATATTAATTGAGGCAGGGGATGGGGCATCACAGCTTAGTCCTGAGCCTTTGCTTTGTAAGATGCCTGAGGGCTTGATTTTCTTCCTAACGCTGCTTAATATCTGTCATCATGGGGCTACCTATCATCCATACATTGAGGAAACCCAGTGATATATCTCAATCCTTGCCACCCAAGTGATACTGTTGAAGTTGTCTCAGTGGAAGTTGCAAGGGTCTAGATGGGGGAGAATAGGCTCAGAAAAAACATAGTAAGACTGAGTCACTGGGATCATCTGGATCTAGAAAGTTTCTATGTTCATTTCTAGAGGTCCCAATGTGCCTAATAGATCCATCTTGTGCACAAAATCTGGATTGGGAGTTCTACTCATGACCATCTCTAACTTTGTGCACCTACTTCACTAGCAGCACCAGTTACCAGTAGGCTCCTGGATGCAATTCAAGTTGCTGACATAGGGCTTAGTTATTTGCAAGACTGACTGTCTCTAATTATTTCTGCCTACTCAATAAGATCTGACCTGGTGGTCATATTCTGGGTCTTGACACGTGAGCAGGACATGTGTCTTCTCTATTACTGCACCTGTCTTATGTAACAACATCCCCCTGCATGCCCACCACCTCAAATCCAGACGGCTCTACTTTCCTTCTGAAAGGCTCTGCCTCTTAGACAGTGGCTTGGGAGTTTCTATGCCTACCACAATTGTAATTTTTTTCAATTTTGGAAATTGCCTCTTGTGCAGTAATATATAGTAATTTAATGTATTTTGGTTAATATGTGATATTTTTAATACATTCTCCTTAATATTGATTAGGCAACTCTATGAATTGAGCAAATGTAACACTATAGAGGAATTTTTGCAGCATTCAGGAATTTGCTTCCAAGGCTGAAGTGAAACAGGGCAGCTGCATGTGATCTCAGACTGCTTTGCCCCAAAGCATAAAGAGGATCTGCAGACTTCTCCATGAAAAAATAACATGCAAAATCATATCTCTTAGCATAAAATAGCACTAACTATTTTATTATGCGTAACCCTAGAAAAGAGAGAGAGAGAGAAAAGGCTTCTCATCCAACTCCAGGATAACTTCTCTGGCCTGGTCATGTCCAGATGTATTGGATTATAATTCCCCTCCCCTTTTGCTGGCTGTTGCTAATGATAGTTGTAATCCAATCCATTAGGATGTCACCAGGTTGAGAAAAGTAATTTTAAAGCAAAGAACCAAATTAATTTGCTATCTCTTGGAAGTAAGTATTTTCTCTTTCTTTCTCCTCCCTGCCACATACTGTGTTTCCCCGAAAATAAGACCTACCCCGAAAGTAAGACCTAGCACTATTTTCTAAACCTGCCCTAATATAAGACCTACCCCGAAAATAAGACCTAGTGTAAATCTCCAGTTCCAGGAAGACTTTTCAGGGAGCAACCGTGCACCCAGAAACACCCCCTACACACTCACACCCACTATTTGGCACCATAAATATATAAGACCTACCCCGAAAATAAGACCTAGTGTGTTTTTGGGAGCCAAAAATATATATAAGACAGTGTCTTATTTTCGGGGAAACACGGTATATACATATATTTCTCCTTCTTCTTTTTCTGGAGTTCTTGTGTCCATGCTATGTCTCCACTGCTATATATAAAATCAGTTACCTGCAAAAATTGCTGACTGCATGCTTTGCCTGATTTCTGGCATCATTCTGGTCTTCACCACCTGCTACATAGAGAAATCCATCCATCACGGTGACACACTGGTTGAAGCTTTTGGCAGGCATCTCTGTAAGTCTTTTCCACCCATTGTCAGGATCTCGGTATAAAATGTCTCTGCTAAGGGATTTTTCTGTTAAAGCTGGACGTCCCCCGACTGTAACTAGGACTCGTAATCCTCCCCGAATCCTGGTTCTTCTTGACTGTAGAGTATTCTGGTGGTAAGGAAGTAAGTGGTAATTCATGGCATCTACCAGAAGTCTGTGGCAATCCGTATCTAGCATCATTCTTGGCACAGTCTGAACATAATTCACCAGGTCCTGGGCAGAGATGGTGCCAAACCGAATGTTGCTCAAAAGATCTGCACCGTACTTAGTTCTTTTTTGGTCAAATTCCAGCCATCTCATTGCAATCTGAAATGCAATAAGTTCAGAAGGCAACTGCAAGTCATCATCTGCAAGAAGTTCGTTGATCTGTTCAAAAGTCAGCTTTAAGAAATGATCTGATTCAGAAAACTCAATGAAGTTGTCTCTAATGAATTTCTGTGATGCTTCCTTAGCAGTTTTCAGTCCGTATGTCTCTGCAATGTTGGCAACATACATACAATTTTCTACATTGATTTCTTGCATGAGGAAGTCACTGCACATCTTCACAAGGGTATGTATCTGAAGATAAATGGCTGTGGAGATGATACTACCTATAGTATACAGGGATAGTGTAAGTTTTCCAGTATAGGCGTATGCAATCACAGTGGCTAGGCCCAGTGGGGATACATCATTGAGGTCCACTCTTTGAGTTGATGGATCTTTCTTTAGGATGTTATGGAAGTAATCACTGCATGATGCCATTACTACCTTGTGAACATCAAAGGACTTCGTTTTGGTACCAATTATTAAATCACAGAGAAAATTTTCCAGCCTCATCCTACACAAACCTTCCAAGAGGTTGGGGCTATAGAAAGCATCAGAAACTTCTGTGGACACACAACTGAAGCCATTGCCTCCTTCTAGGAGGGTATTCAATCCATTGAGCTTGCTGAGTGGCCCATCCTCCACTATGATGGTTAACTCATTGATATCCGTCTTGTTCTTTTTGACGTTCTTCTTCTTAGGCGCCATGACTGCAATACAATATCACAGCCAAGAGCTCGCTAAGAAAAACCCAGAACAAAGAAAAAATAATTTGTACACCCATATTTAAACATCTTTCTACAACTGATCCCAAAGCTTTCTTATAATGTACCGTATAAGCATGCCTCAAAGAAATTAAGTATAAAAGAGCAGGAGAATAATTACTAATAGATCTGCAGCATTTGGTTGGTATGCCCGTGTGATCAATTATCACTTGGTAAATCATAGTTTGTATCCCTTTTCAGGATGAAAGCAGAGCATTTTTGCAGGAGTCTCCCCAGATCTCAATCCTGAATGCTGAAATGGATTTTTATTCAATGTAACTTGTATATAAATAGGTCCTCTTGGTTGTTAATCCAAGTAACCTTACTAATGACCCAGCCTCAAATCCCATAGAATTAATCTGTTAAAAGGAACATGTACAGAGCTCCCCTGCCTTTGCCATAGAAATTGCAGTACAAAGGTGGGCTGAGTCAGAGGAATGTGAAGCCAGAGATGCTTGATCCTGAGCCTTGCGCACATGTTTACATTACCTCTTCAGCTGTAAGGGTTGGAAAGGACTCACATCTCAAGTTAATTTTCTAATAATTATTTGGTTGCAAATTTGACTGGATTTTTTTTACACTGGTCTTCTCTTCGGATTAAATTGGCCGGGAGATCAGTGACTCCCGTACAGTCCTAATTTGTTTGAAAACAAAACCGACTAAATTAAATTATGACTCCATTCCAAATTACCAGCGCCAGTTTGGTTATGGTGAAGGTGCTGGCCTACAAATAGGAGACTGTGAGTTCTTGTACCACCTTGGGCATGAAAGCCGGCAGGGGGACTTTGGGCCAGTTACTCTCTATCAGCTCAACCTACCTCACAGAGCTGTTGTTGTTGAAAAAAATAGGAAGGAGTATTAGGCATGTCTGTTGCCTTGAGTTGATCAAATATTTTTAAAAGATAGAATAAAAAGCTAATAACAACAACAATGTAGATGTTTGTTCATTAAAAATCTATTTTTATCTTTCATATAAAAGGACAGATGGCTCCACTCCTTTCTTGATTGAAACCTATAGGAATGGAATTATTTTCCTCTAAAACATTGCTATTTGGATAAAGGCCTTGCAGCAGATGAGAGTAAGATAAATTGGTATTTTAATTGCTTTGGACTTCAACTCCTATCGGCTCTGGAAAGCATAACCAGTGGTGAAGAATTCTGGGGACTATGGTTTGAGAAAGGATATGATTGAGATATGTAAAACCATAGAAGGCAAAAAATTGTATACAGGTTTTTTTGTCTATTACTCAAAATACTAGGATCAAGGCTCATCCAGTGAAGCTGATTGGAAGAATGTTGATCTGACCAACAGGACTATCTTGGGTTTGAAGAAGTAGATCAAACTAGCTAATTGCTTTTTGAATAAACACATGGGTTTCATTAGCAGGCCCTGATGACTATGTTTAAAGTTTAATGGATCATTCTACTTGAAGTAATGGAGGAATTAGTTCCCCATGTTGGAAGAGTTACTTGTCCTAGAATAACCTAGTCAATTTTCCATTGTGTTATATTCCATTACAAGCATCTTCTGAGTAGATGTCATTCTATTATTAAGTCTTGCTCTTGTGCAAATGGCATTTTTATGTTTCTATCCTTTGCCCTCATATCTGGTTATGTATTAACATTTTGTTTGGTTGCTACTTGACCATTGTTTTAAGGAGAAAGTTAGAATAGTAATTAATAGATGAATTCTATGTCTGAGGTTACATATATTAGAAATGTATATAGTATATGTAATCCTGAGTTGTCTGGAATATAGGTTCAGGCTTATATAGCTACAGCTTAAATGCCTCCCAGAACTCTGTTTTATCAGATGAATAATCTCATTTTTAATTTTGCATTCTCTTAAATAAAATGTTTGAGGTATAATATTATGTTCAAAGTTATTTCTGAAACTGATAAGCTAAATTAGGTTTATGTTATAAGCTGCTGGTGTGTAAGCTGTAAGTTTCCTAAAATGTCCATTGATTTGATCCGATTCCTTACTTTGATCAGCTTTAATGATTAGCTACTGCTTTTCAACTGTTTAGGGATACTTAATTGCAGAATACAGAATAATAGAGTTGGAAGGGACCTTGCAGCCCTGCTCAAGCAAGAGCAGGGGTGGGATTCAACTGGTGTTACTACCAGTTCAATGACTGCGTGCGTGTGTAAAAAAAACCTTAAACTGTGCCGCCTGGACAGCTGAAAAGCGCTGTGCACTGTGTGCAGGTGCGCAGCATTGGAAAAGCCTCTTCTTTCCTGCTTTTTCAACCTCAGCTGTGCCGCACAAAGCAGCTGAGGTTGAAAAAGCAGGAAATAAAGGACAAGTAAGAGCCCGGGCGAGTGAGGTGGGCCAAAGAGCAGCAGACACAGAACCCGTTCTGTGTCTGCTGCTTTTCAGAGCTACCAGTTCTATAGAGCCGGGCAGAACTGGTAACATCCCACCCCTGAGCAAGGGACCCTGTACTGTTTCAGACAAATGGACGTCCAGTCTCTTCTTAAAAACCTCCAGTGATAGAGCACCCACAACTTCTGGAGGCAAGTTGTTCCATTGATTAATTTGTTCTCAATGTCAGGAAATTTCTCCTTAATTCTAGTTTGGATGTCTCTTTGATAAACTTTCATCCATTACTTCTTGTCTTGCCCTCAGGTGAACATAATGAACTCCTCATTTTGTTTCCTTGTCGTAGTGGAACAACATTATAAAATTACACTGAGATTTCTCAGTAATGGAAGTGCTGGCATGGGAATTTGGGGAATTGATCCAAACTTTTGAAGGGCACTCAGTTTCAGGAAGACTAATTTGCATTCATTTCTAATTGCTATTATGAGCAATATCTTGAAATACTTTGCAATAAAAATAATTAAAATAGAAACATGATTTCCAACTGCTATTAAAATATAGTGTTTTCACACATTTGATGGATGTTAATTGGATTTTTATTTTAAATGGGCCAATGTTTCCAGTTGAGTTTTCTACCCCATTGTGAGAAACACAAAAAACTTCATTCGGAAAGCAGCCATCGTTTCTCCAACAGACAATCCAGTATGTAAACCTTAGGAAACCAAATATACAGACTCTACAATCTGCTCTTTTTCATATTTCATTTTGGTGTTCAGTCAGTTACAGACTGAAACACCTGTCTGTAATGTTCTACAGGGAAATTGCACAATTTTGGACCAGGACTGGGTTCAAATCTCCATTCAGCTATGAATCACCCTGAATGGTCACAGGCCAATCATTCTCACAATCAGACTAGTTTATTCTAGAGAAAAGGCAAGAAATATCTTCTTGAGGAAACCTTGGAGTTCTATAAGCACCAAATAAATAAGTAACTGGTGAAATATAAAAGCAAATAGCATCGAAGTACCTACATAAGCACTTACATGTTGCAAGGAGGCATAGTGCCACAGTGGTAAATATAAAATTGTTATCTTATTTCTTGCAAAACAATCTCTAATGCAGTATTTCTCTCTTCTCAAGGATTTCTCACTTGTCTTCAAACGTACCCCATTAAGCATTTTATCCATCCAAATGAAGAATTAAACTCTTTGGGGGGAGCATAGCTGCTCTCATAACTCCTCCCAAAGAACAGCTATGCAGGCCCAAGGGAGAGAGCTATCTGTGTTAAAAGTGTCAAAGTTGCTCACATGCCAAAAGGATCTGAGATCCCCCTTCCCAACATTACCAAAGCAGTGGGTTAGTTGCTCCTTCCCCCTCCCTCATCTCCCCTCCCCAGCCACATTCTTCAGGCTGCATCTGTTGAAACCTGTCAGGGCTGTTTCCAAGAATAGCCATGCTCCCTGGCCTTCAAATGACTTGCCATTTTAAGACACATTCAGTTTAAAATGTCTGCCTTTCCTCAGGACAGAATTCTTTTTCTTGCCCAGGTTCTTACAATAGGGAGTATGCTTAATTTAAAAAAAGTTAGATTAAGTCACTCTGATAGGATGAAATACTTAACATACATTGGATAGTGTACACTTAAATTTCCTGTCCTATTTTGCTAAGCCGGTATTCCTTTATATGTTAAAACATTCCCATCTTCATTTCTTTAACAACATATCAAAGAAGCTATTATCCTCACTTAAAGAAAACCCAAGTTAATAATATTTTTAAAAGGTAGCCTTTCATTGATTAAGTCATGACACTGGGGACAAATGCTGGATTTTTGAAATCAATCAGCCAAAGGAGAGGAGTTTCATCCAAATTAAATTGCATACACTCTGTAGGAAGAAATATAATTACAGAAAAATTATCTCTAACTTGATTACTAAGGACTCTTCACACGTATAACCAATCGTATTCTGTTCATAGCTTGGGGCTTCATGTCAGGTTCATGTCAAATGAGACTTGGGCTATAAACACAAGCAGGAAAAACCCCTTTTATGAACGCTAATTAAAGCCAATCTCAAAAAGAATAGGATTAGGTTGTCCTTACCCTTTTTCAGGAAAGAGGCTTCCTGGGGCGTCCCAGCACAGTATCTATGAGAATATCTTGTGAAAAGAAAAAAAGAGGAGGAGGAAGGAATGGAAGTCCAGATGTCACCTGCCTGGTTCTACCAATTGAAGATTATAGTGTGACCTGCTACCACCGAGGAGAAGAGAGACTGGAGTTTGCGCTTTAGGGCACTTTAAAAATGACCCCTCCTCCTATCCCTCCCTGTCACTCAGAGGAGCTTATGTTTCCTGTGCCTGCCTGGTTTTGAATCTCAAGTAAATTTTACTGGGCTTCTTCATGGCAAATGAAGCAGAATAAGAGGTAAGCAACAGGAAAGCTATGCTTCCCATTGCAGTTGTTTCACACCTGCAACTGTGAACCAGTTTATAGGATTATTAAGTTTTTCTTTAATCTTCATCCCATCCTTTGAGAAAAATGGGATTCGGTAATTCATCATTTTCTCTCCCTTTCTTCACACTTCATAAACGCAAGAGCAACAACTGGGAAGAACTCTCTCCACCCCCCACCCCCACGCAGGAGAACAAAGAAGCTGCTTTGCTGTGGCTTGTCCATCTAGCAAAGGATGTCTATTTTGACTGTCAGGGGCTCTTCAATTTCCCATCAGTCTGGCACCATCTGATTCTCTTGTTTTAACTGGAAATGCCAGAAATTAAATCTAGAGCAGGGGTGTCAAACTAAAGGCCCACGGGCTGGAGGTGTCATGGCTGGCCATGCCCACACCCAGTTTAGTGAAGGGGGAAAAAGTTACAATATGTCACGTGACAATGCCCTGATCTAGACCTTCTTAATGCAGAGCTGATGGTCTCCTATCAAACAATGGTGTACCTTGCCACTGAACCCACTGGGATGTAATTCTTAACAACGATGCATGGGCAAGTGCTGTCAATGTGCCAGTTGGTAAGTTTTGCACAATCAGTATGTGATGCTTTATTATATCTCCCTGTTAAACAAAACGTTACCTGCAAAACGTTTTCCTTGTCACGAAGAGCCAGATAAAAGAGGAAGAACATCAGAAATTCTAATGCAAACTCTGCATCTCTTCCTTAATCTCTTACATAATATGAACAGCCTTGGGCAAATAAACTATGCAACAAAGTACAAAATCTAGTCACACCTTGTGGATAACCGCAGTGACATCCTAATGTCTGTTTATTCAACAGTAAATTCAACAGTAAATTCAGTGACATCTACTTGAAACTCTACAAACCTTGCAGTATAAGCTGAAATTTGTATTAATATCTATAATTATAAATATATAGGGAAGAGGACTGGTCTTGCTCTGACAGCTGGCATGAAATGAAAAAAACACCAAACTGTTTTATTTTCCTCTTCAGCTGTTAACCCATTAATAGCAGCATCATCATAAAAATACAGTCTATAAAATAATACAAGCATCTCCTTTTCAGGATGTGTGTTCCATTAACTTCCACACACATCTTCTGCTTATAGATATAACCTTCTTTTGTCCTTGTCATTTCTGAAAGACACACTTATTTAACATAGACTCTTATCTATGTATTTGGATGTGCTTCATCTTGTTCTGACTTATTTTATATATTTATTCATTTAACTATGACATATGAAGTTTGAAAAATTCTCATCATCATAGGCAGAAAGTAAACTATTAATAAGTGGTTTACCCACAAGAAAAACCTGTGGGAAGAGGAGTGTTTCCACACCCTGGTAGAATATCACTGGGATAGTGGTTAAATGAACTTCTTTTGCTAAAAAAAAAGATCCATTTATTTATCACATTTACATAGCTTACTGTACAACTCATATATGTGATTCTGGGCAGCAGACCCAATTTAAACAAACCAGCTACAACTAAATCATTAAAAGAAGACTATTAAAAAACTGTCTACCTATCTATGTATCTGTCTGTCTGACTGTCTCTGTCTGTCAATCTATTGCTGTAGAATTTATGTGGCTGCCCATTCATTGTCAGTGGCTCTGGGTGGCTTACAAAAATAAAAACAAGATACAAACAACATACAAACAATAAAAACAATAACCCCTCACTCCCTGATGTCAACAATCAATACAGACAAAACCTTGGGAGAATGCATCCAAAACTTAACGGACATTTCATTAGCTCCCTATTTCCACAGGATTCCCAAGTCTGCTGACAAAACTAAGTTTTAAGTGATTCCCAGAAGGTCAGTGGGATTAGAGCCAATCTACCTCAGGAGAATGAGGTTCTAAAGGACAAGGTGCCATGGGAGAGAAGGCTCTCCTCCTTCATTCCATCAGATGAAACTCCTTAGCAAATGGGATCCATAACATGCCTCTCCTGCCAGATATGGGGGATGAGGAGATGTTTTTGAGATTGTTGAAAGATGGGAATGGAAATGGCCAGTGGATCCAAGCAAATTATTATTAATTGCCTTGATATAAGAATTGGAACAGGAGAAATACCTGGTACATCCTGTATTCTCTTTCCACATTTAATTACTCAACAGGTACAATGAGTGGAGAAAAGGCAAGCTATATAATGTCTCAATGCCCATATCTGCAAATTATCAGGAGAGGAGGAAAGGAATGCCTATATATAATCAGTAGTATGCATTTGGGTGTTGTTTGTGATTAACCCCTGAGTACATGGGTCAACTTTCTGTCATGTGAATGAATGCCTTTGAGATGCATGAATTTTGATTTCCACAATTCTCAGCAAGAATGGATAGCAAGGAAATTCTGTAACTTTGAGTTGAGACAACTGGAGGGTGCCATCCCTCAACCTGAAGAAGGCTAGCATATGACTGCATGATGTGCCTATGCTCTTGTCACAGTTTTCTTTAAATATATGTAACAGAAGGTAGAACCATTTACCAACAATTTGGTAAATGTTATGTTTATTATTTATGTATGCATATTTGAAGAAAGTGATTTGAAGAAAATGACACTGAAAAGACTCATCTTGATTTTCCAGATAATTTCCCTTTGAACAGAAGGGAATGTGTCTACCCTCCACTTATTTTGCAATCCAGTATCTAGTTATGAAAATATTTTGCTGAAAGCAGTCAAAGAGACGGACTTGTTTACGATCATGTTGTTGGAAATTTTTTGGGCATATACCAGTGCCTACTGAGTGGCTACAGAAACCACAGGGATATGAGCATGAGGTTTCATGATAGCCAAGAATGTGTACCAGCACTTAAGGAGATCTTGGCAATACCTCATCATTCACAGGGTAATGCAGGTCAAGTGCAATGTGACTTCAATTGATGGCTGTTCTGAGAAACTCAGAATTGTTTACTCACAGCCATTACTACAAGTTAAGTTGAATTTCCATGGGAAGTGATTCCTGAAGATATACAAATAAAATACCATTAGTGTCAACATTAACCAACTGTGTTACGAACTGAGGGGATAGAAAATCCTCTAACTTTTACCATATGTGATCTCAGAGTAAGAGAATGACACTATTTGGCAAGAATCTGCCCATTTGGCTCAATATTTATCACCCTCTCGTATCTATAGGGAGATATAAACTTCTTTTCCTTCTTAGAATTGGGCTTGATACTCCTCTTGTTTGCTTTTGAAAGTCTCCAGGGCATTTAATAAATATTGCACATGGACTTTGGGTAGAATTGTGTTGGCCACATCCCAAAAAAGTTATTAGTGTGCTGCTAAAAACAAAACAGATGATTAGAGAGATGATACCACTTTCTCTCAGGAAAAGTTACAATGGTAGCATGAAATTGAATGATGATAATCCTGTTTAAATAGTCATAATCCCCACTCAACTAAAAAAATAGGTAGGAGAGGATCCAAATGTGTTGTTTGCTACAAAAAATAGAGTCACCTGGAGACTAATTTTGTAAGAATTAATCTTTTGTTTTGACTATTATAAGATCTGTCTTGACATAGCCCTACAAAGCCTTGGTCTACAGCAGGGGTGTCCAACATGCTGGCTGATGAATTCTGGGAGTTGAAGTTCACAGGTCTTAAAATTGCCAAGGTTGGACATCCTGCTCTACAGGATCCTAAATCTTCTCCAGCCCACTCCCATATTTCCCCAAAGGTGTAGATATTTAGACCATTGCTGTCCATCATGGCCAAAACTGAGTAAGAAAAACACAATAAGATTTTTCTTAGTCACTTATATTTAGACTAGATATTAAGATGGGCTATCTTAATTTTATCTATGTTGTTTCTCCCTACTCGTATCTGCTATAATTTAGCCAGAAGGAATTTAATTTAATTTAGTATTTAGATTAGATTTCTTACATGCTTGGAAGATATAAATACAGGAATTTGTATATTTTCTGTAAACATTATAATCAGAGGTGGTATTCAGCAGGTTCTGACCAATTCTGGAGAACCGGTAGCGGAAATTTTGAATAGTTTGGAGAACCTGCAAATACCACCTCTGACTGGCCCTGCCCCCATCTATTCTCTGCCTCCCGAGTCCCAGCTGATTGGCTGGGTCTTCTTTTGTTGCCCTGCACAGGAGAACGGAGCTGGAAAGCAGGTTAGTGGGGTGGGGAGGGAATGGAGATTTTACAGCATCCTTCCCCTGCCACATCCACCAAGTGAACCACGCCCACCAAGCCATGCCCAGAGAACTGGTAGTAAAAATGTTTTAATCCCACCACTGATTATAATGTTAGGAAAGAATGTGCTATAGAACGGGAGTTTAAATAAACACAAACACAATTTAAAAGTCATAATGTCTAGATGATATGAGACTGTCCTGGACTCCCATCTTGCAGAAATATTTCAGGTGCCCACACAACCCAGCAACACTTGAAAAATATTTGGAGGAAACTGGTCCACAAAATGGTGTTGTTTGTTTTCTTGTTTGCAGAATTTGCATCCAAAATATTCAGTTATCATTGCAGCAGCCCTGTACATTATTTGGTTTGTTTCTTGCAGCAAGCTGGTGCTTATGTTTGATATTTTAATATTGGCATCTTTTAATACTTGTGCTTGCGGTTTCATTTTAATGAGCTTCAATGCAGGCAAACTTATTTTGTTTTTTTTTGTCCTGTTCTAGATGCACTATTTTAGCTTATTTCATTTTTTAAAGATAACGGACTTTAGTTTTTCTGAGAAGAAGGCAGAAGGGAAGGTTGCTAATTTGGGTGTGAAAACAATTCCAAGCTGAACTGGCTTCCTCTACTGCTGACTTCCCTGGTTTGCATCTACATTCTGAGCTACTTCTGGCAAGACTTTGATTTCTTTGCCCTGGATACACTTTTGCAGTTCTGTCAATTCTGCTTAGGCGAACACTTTATTCTGTATTATAAATTGATGTTGATCTGCTAGCCCCTAGTCTGTTATTTCTGATTCTGGAGGTACTCTTTTCAGAACTATTGCATTCTTTTCAGTGATTCACTTCTCATTCAGCTTGATTTGTAATAACACATTATTATTTCTTTGTTTTCAATCTTCATATATTTGGGATGGGTAAATACTTTACTTCCTGTAATCCTGCAGCTGTTGGCCTTGGTTGGTTAGCCAACAATCCTGAGTCCTGCAGGCCATTTGTCACTAGATGTCCAGAAACAGCAACACCTAGGATGGTCCTTGCTGATCCAGGAGACGACCAGTGTGGATTTCTGTAATTTACATATCACCATATCTTTTATGGGAGAGATGCTCTTCCTCTGGCTCTTCTGGTGAGACCTATCCAATATGATTGAATCTCTGGCACAGCTCTCATCTTCCTCAGGGCAGACAAGCCCCACAATCATGACAAAGAATTCTATCATTGGGTGATTGTTATATGTTTATATTGTATGCCACCGAGAGTCACACTGTCTCTATGAGCCACAATGGCGCAGTGGTTAGAGTGCAGTATTGCAGGCTACTTTTGCTGATTGTTGGCTGCCTGCAATTTGGCAGTTCAAATCTCATGAGGCTCAAGGTTGACTCAGCTTCCCATCCTTTTGAGGTCGGTAAAATGAGGACCCAGATTGCTGGGGACAAGATGCTAAGTCTGTAAAACCACTTTGAGTGGGCTGTAAAGCACTATAAAGTAGTATATAAGTCTAAGTGCCATTGCTATTGCTATTGGGCTGCCTTATAAATCTTGAATTAAATAAACAAAATAAAACTTCCTTTAAGCTACATAATTAATGTAAGAATCAGAAAATGTTATTTTTGTGACAGTCCCTGTGGATGTTGCACAAAAGGTTTTAAAGCTGAAAAAATATTTTGGTTATATTTAGGATTCCTAAAAGCTGTATGACTATTTAGTTTGACACTAGTTTCTATTTATGTGTCTAATAGGCTTGTGCTTTGCTCTCGCTGGGAATACAACATATGGGAAAGTATTCTTGTGTCCAATTAGAGTGTTTTACCAGCTATTTTGTGTGTCAGTTAACTGTAATACTCAGATGGCATGTGGTAGAAATAAAAAAAAATGGGCTCATTAGCATAGCCATAAGCAGCTGGCCTCCTGTGCGGAATCTATTTGGAGCTGAATCCAGTTTAAGAAACACTGTGCAAATTTCAATTCATTCCTCATCTTTAGGAGCAATGGTGGCATGTGAACCCCAGTCGTTGATTCTCCTACTTCTTTTCCCCTATTAGCCATGCCAGGAAAGCAATTTTGTTCCTTTCTTTGGATGATGTCACAGGTTCTTTTTAAAAGCATACTCAATTAGATTGGTCCAGACACAAAAGCACAGGAATTTTTAAGACTTGTGGACTTCACTCCCAGAAGAGTTGGCTGGAGAAAGGTCTTCAAGATGCCAAGGTTAGACACCACTGTTATAAGGGATGGGAAGGTTTTTTTTACTTTGTAAACAAAGATACAGTATTAAATCTAAATGTTAATTGAACAAATCAAAAGTAAGATTACTTATTACTAAAAATCAATCAATCAATCAACTAGATAATGATACAATATTAAATCTAAATGTTAATTGATAAGTTAGAGAACAAATCAAAAGTAAGATTACTTATTACTAAAAATCAATCAATCAACTAGATAATCAATGATACAGTGTTAAATCTAAATGTTAATTGATAAGTTAGAGAACAAATCAAAAGTAAGATTACTTATTACTAAAAATCAATCAATATAAAAGTGATGTATGAAACTTACATACTGTATATTCATACAAACTATTAGTAATACTAATAGTAACATCTATTAACCATTGCAGTGTTTCTCTGTTCTTTAGACTATAACAGTTACAGTAACTGTTACTTCCATACTTTATTACTATTACTTCTATACTATTCCTGGCAATATTTTATTTTCACAAAGCCTGCTCTGTCTTAAAGTCACTCTCTGGGTTTTCTTCTACTCTGCCCCCCATTAAAAGCCAGTGTGTGGATCTCTTGCACATTTCTGTGTTGTGCTTTGGTGGAAGGATTGCTCCCCTTCCGTCCCCTGGCCTGTTCACTCCTTCTGAAGAAAAAAAAACCCACCCTACCTTCTTTCTTTTGGCTTTGCACTTCTGGGTTTACTAATGTGCTAATGGCTGCAGAACATACCACTCCCACTCAAACACACATCTTCTCCCCTCTCATTGTCAAGGTTGTCAAGGGAAGAGGGATGAAAAGTCAGAGGTGCCTGCAACTTTGTCAAGCAGCCTGTTCTTCACCGGATGGCTCTTTGATGACATGGAGTTTCTGCTTATTGACTTTTCCCACTAGCACCTCTCCATTTGGACAGAGGTCTATCAGTTTTGGAGAAGTGCAGAGAGAGATTTGCCATGCTTGCTGTCATTTGAGTTAAAAGGGGAAACGAGGAGAGTTCTTTTGGATTTACTCCTCTGTGTCACTATGGACTATTTAAAAAACAAAGCAAAAGAGCAATTTTCCATTCTAGCAATACGCTGGTCTGCGGATGGACTGATATAAAGAAAGGAAGGACTGCTTTACTGTTTCCCTTGTGTGAATGGGAAGGTCACCAGTCCCCTCTGAAATCAACATTTCCATAGAAAGTCTTCTTTAGGAGAGGGCACTCAGCCATTCAATCTAGAATGAAAATGTCATTGAGGGAGAAACTAGTGACTGGAGCAGAGGAGGGGCATGTTCATCATAGGACATATTAGCCAACTGGGGCAGAGCCAGTTGCTTGTGACACAATGAAGTGCAGCAAACAGACCTCACAAACGCACTTGCCTTGATACATTTGGAAATCACTGCTTTTGACAGAGAGCAAGAAAAGATAGGTGAAGGTTGCTTTCCCAGCAGGCTATGAGTAGGTTAAAGATGTCCTCCTGTCTTCCAGAAATTGTAGGCGGGTTGTCTTCCTAGCAGAGCAAGCTGGAAGCATTAGTTCCTTGTTCAACATAGGAAGATGTGAGAGTAGAGTGGATTTTTTTTTGCCCATTAGTGAAGCTGAGGGACAACCATTTAAACAGGCCAGAAGATTTCCATTTGTGAAGTGGTTTCACGGGATGGAATTTTAAGCAGTGCAGATCTTGCTGTGTTTGCTTTTAGAGAATTTCATCCAACTTCTTCACCATGCCATGAGAGCAGTTGCAACATTTTACTTTACAGTCAAATAATTATAAATGTTTATTTGCATACACAAAAATTTCAACTCAAAACATATCATTTACCAGGCTTCATTGGCCAATTCTCGCTCTCTCTTTCTCTCTTTCTTTCTCTCTCTCTCCTCCCTCCCTCCCTCCCTCCCTCCCTCTGTCTCTTTCTCTTTCTCTCTTTCCTTCTCCATATATGTACAAACAGGTCTTCCAACTTTTCTGCTTTGGATCCATCTTTTTAAAATAGCCAAAATGGATTAAAGTGGAGGTGTATATTCAATTTTGCCTTCATAAAGTATGGAGAAACACTATGAACACTGTATTTCCTAATAACAGAGCATACAAAGTAAACGCAGTTCACTCAAATTATATATGAATGACAATCTTATTAATGGATAAATACCTTATCGCCTAAAATAGAAACCCTCTGTTGATCTCTATAGGGTGTAGAAGTCAAATAGAATGTTATAAATCATTTTGATTGTTATAAGGTTCCTATGTAACAAGGTACTTCTGGAATCTCACTAAGCTCCATTCTTCACAACCCAAACTTGTCCTTGCCCTGTATTCCTTAAGTAAAATGCCAAATTGGCATGTTGCAGTGTACCAGCCTCCAACATTATCTTTGCTCTGAGTACCAAATGAATACCATGTGCATTTTTAGAAAATATAGACCACTCTGTCCTTTAATGGTTGGGTGGAATGGACATTAACATTTGAACCACTATAAAGTCTTAAACTATAAAGTTTTAAGTAATTTATTGTTCAGTAGTATCACCTGTTTTCACACTTCGGAAATAACCAGTAACTGAAGAAATGCAGGGAATTCCATGTGTAAGTACTCTATATATGCTATGTTCCTAAAGGCTTTTCTCCAGCATTCACATGTATAGTTAAATATATTATTGTATGTGATATCCACATGTGGATAGCACGGGCGAACCATTTCTTCTTTTCAATTCATTTATTGAACTTTTCTCCCCCTTTTGCATAGTCTGTTGGCATTTGTACTGCCCATTTATAGTACCAAGTAAATGGAGCTGTCCAATGGCATTCCCATACTTAGCGCTGATCTCACTGCAGACTCAGCTACTCCATGCTTTCAAGAGAGAGACTGAGGGAGCAGGAGTTACTTTCCATAAATGGAGGCATATAGAATCCCATTTTATTTGCTGAGGAGTGGGCATGCGCTTACTAGCTTAACTAACAATTACTTGTTATTTAAGTTAATTAAGAGCAAGCTCACACCTCAGCAAATAAAGCAGGAAGTATCATGAATTACTAGTAAGTAACTAGTCACATGAAGTAATAGCAAGTAACAGGGATTACTAGCAATGGGAGTATGAAAAATTTTCCTGACCTGTGGAGATGATAGAGGAAGAAATAACAGGCCCAGATTTTCATGGGGTTAAAGATTTGCTCAGTGTAGTCTTCATCAAAATTAATGACAAAAATATAGATCTACATTGATAATTAGTCCATTATAATTATTTATGAGTGGGGAATCCATGCTGTTGTATATGTTATGGATCTAGAATCCCCACTGTCATTCACTGATCACACAGCCTGGGCCCACTGGGAGCTTTTATTCTTCACTCTTGTTTTAGTCAGTACCTTGATAAGAGGCAGAACACAAATATTGTAACCTCATAACTTTGCCTGCCTCTTATGTGTGTTCAGGGAATATTTGCAATTCCATTTCCTTGTGAGTGGTGAAGATGGCTCTGAGAAGGAAACCAGTGATGGGGCAAAGTGCACATATAACCAACAATATGACTGCAGTAAAATCATACTTAGGTGTTGGAACTGATTAGAAGTTTAGCTTTGTTTCTTCAATTGTGCAAAGCAATTGAGGCCTCAGAATATTGGTGGCAATTGCACCTGTCCTAAATAGCTGCTTGTTCATTTCACTGTACAAATGTTTAAGTTCTTAGTTTATCCCCAATATATTCTTGATATATTATAAAAATAAATCTATATCTATTTTGTCATTTTTGTCAGCTAGCAGGTTTCAGAATAGCTATGGTATGCAAAAATACATTTGATTGAAATGTTAAGCAAGCAATACACAACAGAAAGAAAAATTGCTTCATATTTCATTTGGAAATTGTTATTCCAAGAGAGGGAATGGTATTTTTTTCTTTTCAAATTGCTTGGAGTGTGATCATGGTCAATCAAGAAATACCCTGTAATTTTGACCATATCATCCTCCTCTTCCTTGCCAGCTTTCCAGTGCAAACTAGACAGGAAATTCAAATATATTAACAGAATCTTGCAAATCTGAAAATACAAACTTCCCACCTCCACTTTTAGCTACTAGATCCATTAGGGTGGGTCCTTCCTAATTTTTTTTCTCTGATCATTAAGCCACTGGGGGCTCCTGCCTCTTTTATCTGATTGTTTCATAGGCAGGGTCTCTTACCCTTGTTTCTCAAGGTCACTCAGGTCTTCCATTCACCTTCACCAACTATGGGTGATAGCTTTGCTAGAGGCATGATGGGAAATGTCAAAGGCAACCAGTTACTGTTTGGGATTCAGCCTATCTACCCCAAGTTAAAATGTGTAGATCCTTCCTAAGGATGCGAGTTGCTGATATTTCCTTTGATCATGTCCGCTACTAATGCCAACATAAAATGGTAACCAAATTACTCCAATCATTTTGTCCTAAAATCAGAGATGATGGCATGAGCCATTTCTCCCTTTGTTCCCATACTCACTGAAAGCTGTACTTAGCTTATTCTCTGCTATAGCAGCCTGTTTCTAATGACTTCAAAAACAAGGCGGGTTGTTTTTAGGCTGAATGGGTACAACTGGTAAAATTGTAGATTTGATTAGAACAATGTATCAGTCTGAACCACTGTGTATTGCCTCTTTCTTCCTAGAAAAAGTAATTGCCATTGCAAATTTATGTTTCCTATATTACTTTGAAGTAAATCCTATTAAGCCAGTAAATATATTAATCTCCAAAAGGCAAAGTAAATGCCATATTTCCCAGGAACAATTAGAGATCACAGAATGTATTTCTGGTAGGAAAAAAGCAAGGGGTATCAGATTTTTGAAACAGAAATAATTGTATATCCTAATAAATATTCCTGCCTAAATATTTTTCCTTTTAAATTGTGAACAGTGAAAGTCTAAAATGGCATCCGACTAACCATAATAAGGAGTCAATCTTTCAGGTTTTAAAGACTCCACCCCCCTCACAATCAGAAATATGGAAAGAAACAGTATGATTCAAAACTCATACTTTGGGAAAGAAAGGAAAAATATAGAATCCCTGATTGTCAATTGTCAATATATGTTTATGGCTGGTGGCTATTTCTGGCTCATGAAATCTGTCTGGGAAATCAACCAATACTCTCCGCTTGTAAAATTTTGAAACTTTGCCATAGCTGGAGATATAGGGAGAAAAAGCAGGATGAAAAGTTGTTTGTATTGTTTTTCAAGCTGACTTAAGTATTGGAAACATTCCTAGACATCCTAATGGTAAGCTGTTAAATAAGCTTGCACTGTTACTTGCTATTTGGGCTCTGTGTGATTCAGTTCTGATGACAGGGTGTTTTATAAATAGCAAGAAAGTGGCAGGCAAGACAAAAACTAAGTATCTTCTTGCCTTATCATTTCTTAGGTTTCTCCGTCCTCTTGAGGAAAAGAGTAGTATTTCTTTTTTATTATTATATGTAAAACGGCCTTTTCTATGAGGTAGATTGGCCTGAGAAAGTGACTGGCTCAGAATCCTCCAATTAACTTTTTGATATTTTCAGTCTTAATCGTGATACTTAATCCTGCCACTCTGGCTTCAGCGTGTTAAACCACTACAGCGATTTAAGTGGCATGTTTTTATATGGAATTAGGTCCCCAAAATTCCAGTAGAAAATCTGCTTTCTCAAGAAAGGGTGTGTATTTTTGGAATCAAAGGGGAATATCATACTGAGATGCAAGCGGGTTTTTCCCCCAGTTGCTGTTAATATGATTATTCAAAAAGATGTACATTTTCTACTATTATAGTTTATCAATATCAGAGCATGAGCATCCTCTCCAATCTTTCTGTGGGCTATAAAATATTTTTTCTATCCGCAGCCATGGATAGAAATTGCAACTTTTTATGTACAGAATAGTCAATTTAAAAGTAATTTCTTAGGCATTAGTTGGCTTCTGCTTTGTGATTTCAGCAGATGACCAAGACAAAATAAAGTCAGAGTGATATTTCAGTGAAACATTGTTTATTTATGTTTACTTGCAACATCTTGCATGGAATTTAAATGTGTTTGGGGCTAATTAAAAGAAAATGACATGGTGCAATTTTCTCTTCTCTTTTGTCAACTAATCAAATCATTTATTATATCCATAAAGCCAGAAAAGAGCTATATAGAATCTACAAAGTGCATTTATCTATTGATTTATGTCTACAAGAAGTACATATAAATACAAGATATATATCAAGGAATAAATATAAAAATATACAATGAGTCCAATAATGAGGAAATAAAATAACCTATTAAACTAGGAGACTAATGAGTGAACAATTTCTGAAACACCCCATTTGGGAATGCTAGGAAAGTTGCTAATATATAAGTGGAAAAATTGTCAAGGTAATAACAGGTAAATAGCATTAGATATTTTACTCTAATGTAACTATAAAGGCATTAAAATTATGGAAACTGTTAAGCAACTTTGTTGTTATGCAACTCTAAGCATGTAAGCAAAATTTAGTCTTAGGATGCTTTCCCCCTCTTATTGTTGAAGATTATAATATTCATTTTATAGCATTGCAGCTGCAATAAACTCTAGCTAACTTATTCTAAATTAAGTCATTGCTGCCCTCTGCAGGAAATACATTTTTTTGCCCCTGATGATTTTATATCTGAGTCAAATCTCCTAAGTAAATCAACTTCTGATGCCTGTGATTCACCCACTTGTGCATTTATTCCTTGTTTAAATAAAACTGGATATGTATCATTTGACCAAGGGTACTGTAATGCATTTTCTGGATATGGAGGGAACTGTAGTTGAACATAGTGGGAGAGAACTAGGATATCTAGTCATAATCTAGGTCTAGGATATCTGATGATTATTGAGAAAAGAGCATTAGCATTTTGGATTGCTTTTAATGCAGTTGATATATACCAGTGTTTGTTTTGTTTATTTTGTTTTATTTGGACTTATAAGCCGGCCTCTCTCCTGAAGGACTCAGGGCAGCGTACATAAAAGACAGAAAGGTCAAAAGTTAAAAGAAATTAAAAGATATTAAATTATGCCAAATAAAAAATCAAATTAAAACCCCTGATCCCCTGTCAGTCCAGGCTGGATTGCAAAAATAGCCATGTTTTGAGGTTGCGGCAGAAGGAGTGGAGATGAGGGGCCAAGTGCAACTCAAGGGGTAGTTGATTCCAGAGGGTGGGCACCCCCACAGAGAAGGCCCTACCCCTAGGGGCCGCCAGCCTACACTGTTTAGTTGATGGTATCCCCAGGAGTCCCTGTCTGTGGGAGTGCACAGGGCGATTGCATCTAATGTTGGCAACTCTTACAGGATGACAGTGTTGAAATAATTAGACTTATCAGTGCCAGACAGGGAATGCTGATGGATTGTTGATTTTTATTGTCTACTGCAGTGGTTCTCAACATCTGTGGACCCCTTGGGGGGGATCACAGAGGGTCCACAAAGGCTTGAAGAAATGTTATGATTTAAATCTTGAGTTAAATCTTGAGGGTCTGTACCCATTGTCCATGGCCACAAAAGGTATTTAAAGGGTGTCTGTGGTGAAGAAAAGATTGAGAACTACTGGTCTACTGTATGTTTGCCCTTACAAACAATCAATTTTATATTTAAAATCAAATTAAATTGTTTATTGTATATTTTCCTTGAGGATTTCCTTGTGTAATTATTCAACAGGTCCTAACTCAGCCTCATCTTGCTGCAGTGTTCAACCACTGCTGTCCAGATCATGTGACAGTTTAAAATTCACATGCTAGATGATTGTAATTTTTTTTCATTTTTGCTGAAGTATATCTTTTTAATATCCGGCCAAGTAACTTAAGCATTTGTGGTTTCTTAGTGTGAGAAGACAAATCTAATTTAATAAAGTTTGTGGCTTGACTTTAAGTACTGCCTATGTTCTATTTTGCATTTTCCCTACTCTTGAATTATTGTTTTCTACAAGTAGGAAATTCATTCTCATGTTTATAAATGAAATAACTCAGATTTTCGTAGCAGATATACCACTGAAGCATATATTATGTTTTCCTTCTCCTCTTGCAACATTTAATTCTTCTGAAGAGAGATTTGTTATAATTTGATGAAAAGCTGAGTAGCGTAAGTGATGCTGATGAGAGAGCACAGTGTTTCTCATACTTTTTGGCAACCTCCCATAGCCTGATGCCCTCCAGAGATGTTAGGACTACAACAATCCTATCCAGAAAGCTGGTCATGATTTCTGGGAACTGTACTTTTAACCCATCTGGAGAACATCAAGTTGGAGGTTGATGTTTTGTAATATACCATTGGAGTTTCCATGCTAAAAGAAATTGTGACATCTTGTAATGTTTTGAATATTTCCCATTAACTGTGCATAAAATGGGAAATTACAAACTATATTTCTAAATTCTGTCTCTGATAGATTCATGTAATATGCTTTGTAAGGGATTGTTTTTCTTTATTTGGAAGTAATAAGTGACTATATAGAGCATTGGGAGATTTTCATTCCATTTAAAATATTAAAAATCACTCCCATAACATCTGATTATTTCTTGCAGGGATGCTACTGAACGAGTTTGCCTGTGAGTCACTAATACACAATAATGGTGCATTGATCAGAATGTGTTTGAACTATACTCTCACTTTTGGCACACAAAAATATGCAGGAGAACCTTTAATCTTGACACTTACAAGTTCAGTTGTTAGACTTAATTATTTCCATTGAAATGAAATTCAGAAAAGAAAACATTCTAAATATGAGCAAGCAACTACAACCAAAAAGGTTAAAATATTGACTTTAAACAAAAAGATACACTGTAAGAAATGTCAATTCTTTTGACACAAATGCCAAACATTCATTTGAAGAGAAAATAGCAGAAAGATTAGAATTGCAGAGAGAGATTTGAAATTGCAGCTAGTGGATTTGAAAGGGAAGCAAAAGGCCTGATGCATGTTAGAAGCTATCTAACATTCTTTGAATAGTCTTTGAAATTGAGAAATATACTGAGTTACAAATTCATATACTTTTTCTTTGCCATTTATAAATAATTTGTAATAGTTCAGTTCATTTTCTCATTTTTAAAAATAACTTGGTCTTTGTGTCACATTAATCTTTAAATCATATACCTTGCTATTTCACATCAATATTTGCTGCAAGTCACTTGGATGCTCAGCCAACAACACAGGATCATCCAGATATAAAAGTAAAGATATGCTGATGATCCATTGGTGGTGCAGGCTGTTAATAGCCTAGCACTTAGTTCCAGCTGCCTGTAATTATTGCAGACTCGAATCCCACCAGGCTCAAGGTTGACTCAGCCTTCCATCCTCTCGGGGTAGGTAAACTGAGGACCCAAGATTGTTGGGGGCAATAAACTGACTTTGTAAAAATGCTACTTAGTAATAAGCAGGCATATACAATGGAAGGAAGGCTATTGCTGAGCACATTGGGTTGTATCCCAAAAATTGTAAGCCACCCTGACTCTCCGGAGAAGGGCGGGATATAAATATGAATAAAAAAAAATACCTCTAACTCTTTATACTTTTATCTATAAATGCATACAAACAAATATCAAAGCATTTCAATCTCCCAGGATACTCTATTACAGATCTCAAAGCAGTAATTTTGGAAAACAAACTAATAAACGAACTTTAGTTTCACACCTGAACAAAAACTGCTGAACTCACATGCATCAAAAGGTTTCAAGCTACTTCAGAAAGTCTCAATGAACCAGTGGGTTTCTAACACATTACAACTGCTAATTGGTAAAGTCCTGATAATCTCTCTCACATATGACTGCTTTCTGCATAGCTGCCATTTGCCACAAGTGCAACCAAAATCCAGTCCAAAGTCCAAGCATACTTGCACTGTTCTAGGCAAGATAAAGTTTCTAATCTGGAAATGATACTTGCAAAACAGGATGCTATTACCTGCATCCATCTAACGAGGAAGAGTATATGAAATAGTGATCTGTACTCAGGATATTTTGCATCAACTTCAGTCCTTAGAATACTTTATCCAATTTAGAAGTGGGATGTGGAAACAGGTGGTGGTTAAGAAGAGTTATCTAGTATCAAAGTAAATAATATCAGAACCTTGGTGTATAATCCATCTGGTCCTGGTCATTTGAACTTGGCTAGAATTGACAGGTATTCCATTAATGTTCTCAGGTAGAGTGGCTTATGATACAACTTTCTGAATGGCTCCCTGATATAACTTCTATCTTCTGTACTGTTTTGTGATGGCTCCAGTTAGTTTCTCTGATGTGGGGGTCTGGTACTTCTACTGTTTGTTGTTATTTCCTCTTTTTTAGTGTTTTACTTCTAATTATTTATATCTGTAAGCCACTTAAAGTAGTAGCTACAACTAAAATGGTCTATCAGTTGGATTAATTTGGCAAAAAAAAATATCAAGAAAAATGAATAATATAATCAATAGAAAGAAGGGAGGAAAAAAAAGATCAGCTGCAGAAAACTTTATGGATGATTTCTACTAGTTTCTGCTTTTACAAGGCCTTTGGCAGATATAATTGCAGTAGTCATATTTTGCCAGTAGATGTCACGGTTTCCCAAGACTATTTACCAATTGCACAAACTCAAGATTGGTTCTTCTGTTCTGGGTTATAACATCAAGAATATATACCAGTCTTAATTGAGACCTTATTCGCACGTTCATTTGTGGGAGACAAATCAGGAAGTTTTTTCTGTATTAGTCAAAAGAAAAAAAAATCTAAAATGCCTGGACAGGTGCTTTTAACTTGAGCTGTTGAATACTTTATTGCTGTTACCTGTACTGCAAAAGTGAACTGTAAAGCAATGCTACCTAGAATCAAAATCAAAAGTTTGTGTTGCATTATGTCCTGAATAAAAAGGGGAAATATCACAGGCATACTATATCTTATATTAACCCACAAAATGAAAATTCTGACTGGATAATTCTAGGATTTATAGTCCACATTTCTAGAGGACTCCCAGCTTCGCAAATACTACCCCAGAGTAAAATTGAAGGTACACATTTTCATTTTATTTAGAAGAGGGTGTGTGCAAATGTTAATACCAAATGCCTTTTTTCACTGTGATAAGACAGCCTTATGACTGTTGATCTTTAGCACACCATTAGCTGATTGCATCTGCATACTTGAACATATTACACTGTTCTGTTTATGATTACATGATTGCAAAATGCAGAAGAATAAATGAAAATCAGCATGTAAGTTATTCAGTAGATTCTGAGAGCAGTAAATATTATACTTAGCCTAGGTATGTAGAAGAAGCTAGAGTTATTTATGTATTGCCTTCAAATCAGTCTTGAATCCTGGTATTTTATGGTTAAGATTTTGAGCTGTGGTTTGCCATTGCCTTCTTCCTAGGGCTAACAGAAAACAAGTGGCCAAAAGTCACCCAGTTGGCGGTATGACCTTCCAATTTCTACTATGGTGCATTAACTATTACACCAAACTGGGTCTCTAGGTTTATATGTGAAGCCAAAACTAAGCATAAGGCAATGTGTGAACCCAATGAAATGCAACTTGTTAGATTCTAGCATACCATTTTGGTGAATTATACAGCCACCAATGCTAAGCAGGATAGCTAACAAGAATCAAATACAATATAAATATATGTATATCCCAGAAAGCACCATTCCCAACCAATTAGCACAACATGGTTCCCTAACACACCATTCACCAGGAACATGGACTTGATTATTCTCCTGCCCCATACCTGTGAAAACAGACAGGTCTTCAAGGCTTTGCAAGTTTAGCAGTATTACGGACCAGCTGAACCTCAGGTGTTATGATATACCTGAGAACAGGTACTTCTGCTTCTAGAATTAAATATAATACAAAGTGTTGCATCTTTCATATATGGAGAATGTTGGCTTAAATGTGGAATGGAGGATTCTGAATGAATAGTTGGCCAATGAGTTTGATCATTTTTTGAATCCTTTCACGTTGGAGCTCAATTTGGGGGCAAAGTAGATATTGCTTGGGATCCATTTACTTTGTTAGTGCTCATTTTCTTGAATGCGGCCGGCCACCACCTCAGTTTTGCACCCTCTTCTGAGCAATCCTCAGAAGATCACCCTCCTGAGCAGGTCCAAAAATGACAGGTCAGACCGGCTCACAGCACTCTGATTAACCAATGAGAATGGTCTCTTGGATCAAAACTTACTTTTAAATTCTGAAAGGCCGTCTTACGTCTTTCAGAGCTAAAAAGCCGAGTCCTGTTGAGAAGATAGGAAGCTTTGCCAGCATGACAAAGCGAAGGGAGCCTTTCCAAGCAAGACCGAAAAGGCGAATCAGCAATTTGCCAAGTCCCTGAGAATCACTATCTTAATTAACAAGAAGTTTCCTATTAGCTGTTGACCTTCGAAATGAGATCTGTAAACACTAGCCATGCTAGCTGAGATAATAGGAATTGTAATCCACATCTGGAAATCATTGTCTTTGTGTTATATCGCACTGGTTCTCACTTATCTATGTATATTACAGAATTATTTTCAATAGTTATCTATCATTCTGCTAAAGCACTCAAAGGGTATCTCTTAATAAAGAGCTTCATTTAAGAAGTGATGACAGCAACATTAGCCTTTACCTCTGATTCTAAATATCTAACCAACTTTCTAGCAAAACTCTTGATCAGCCACTATGGGCTCTTAACTCCACCAGGTTTTGTGGCTTGCCCTTTTTCAAATGGGTAGAGTATTTTTCTCTGCAGGTAACTTTATTTAAAAATGTATAATAGTGCAACGAATGTCAGGACTGTGTCTTATTAATGGCAAGAAACACAATAGTTGCCTTTTCTGGGGGAAATTCTAGGCATTTAGAGGTGATTAGGCTTTTATGGTTGTCCAAGTATTGGATCTCACAATAAAAATGAAATAGGATTTGAGGCGGCCTTTTAGATTATTTATGATGCCAGGATGCAATTGGCATGTTTCTCTCTTTGCAGTTCTGTAGTGCTCAGAGAGAATCAGCCATGAATCATAACTTGCCTTTTCTGGCCAATGATGAGCACAGAGATTGCTCATATGCCAGCCAACAAGGGATCCCTTGTCTTACATCCCTAGATTCACAGCATAAATGAAATTCTTTTCTTTATGAAAACAGGTTTTTCTCTCTTTAAAGAATGTCTTTATAGCTTTTGGGTAATGCTGATGTCTAATAATAATGCCAGGAAGCTAGGGAGGGAGGTCAAGTCAGACCTCTCTCCAATACATTTAACCGTTACTAAAGGAATAACAGAATAGCCAAACATGGTCACAATGCAGCAATATTCATCAGCCCCAAATGGGAGTTGTCCTTTTGACATAAACATAAACAAAACAAAACAAAAAAACCACCTGGCTGTAACATCCAAGAGCACTATCCAGTTGTGGCTTTATTTTTTGTGGGTTGACTTGATTCACGATCATATCTGTCTTCCATTTCTTATTAGAAATCCCATTAATGAAAATGCACTAATCTCTACTAGGTTATTTTTAGAACACAATGTATTTAACTCTATAAATCATGTCAACAGCAAGACAAACAATCAGGCTGAATATGGTTGCCTTGAGGGCACTGAATTCTTTTTCTCTGGAGACTGATCCATAAAAATAGCAGCAGCACACCAGAATTATTATTATTATTATTTTAGCAATGCACTTGCCACAATGCTGATCTGGGGAACTTTGGGGGAAAAAACAAACTCGCTGCTCTCTTATTTGTACTTTGTGTGACTGCTACTTGTTTGCCTTCCTCTCTTTTTGGGGTCAGTCTGCATCACTCCTCTTTTTGAGAAAGCTGACAAAAAAGGCTGAGCCCATGTCTGCTTTCATGCAATATGCTGACTCATAAATGTCAGATTTGTGTCAGATGGGGGACTTCCATGCTGGAGGTGGCTGATTGATTGATGGCAGACTCCACCTCCCACCCTCTCTGTTCTCTGCTCTCCACCCACTCATCCGCCTTTCTTTTTCCTTTTTGGGTTATCATATTGATGTAGTCTCTTTATTTATTTTTCATTGTTTATTTTATTGTTCTATTATTTTACTTCTGCTTTATTTACATTCTTTTCATTTCTTCCTTTTTATTATTGTAAGCTATCTAGTGGCCACAAGATGAGATAGGCAGCAAATATATTTAACAAATAAATAAAACCAACAAATAAACCCCGATTTACAAACCACAGTGGGTGGCTGGGTTCACACAACATAGTGATATTTCTCACTCAGGATAAAGAATTTTCCAAACAGCCTTGATTAAAACAAATCATACCTTAATGCAATGTGTACATGAAAGTGGTGTCTACATGGCTTAACCAATGATGAACCACAAAAGAAATCTAAGAATATCAGCTGAAAATAAAACCAGCAGTGATTAGATAACACTGTTATTCCACTTCAGAGTAGGTTTTCCAGAGTAAACCTAAAAAGGAGAGGATATCAACTTGCATTTGGAGCCTAGATGAGGAACATAAATTCCCAAGAATAAAAGATGGAGCAGAATATTTATATAAAATACCACAATGGAAAGTGGGCATAACTTGATTCAAACAAAGAAAATCAACTTCACATAAATGACAAGGAATTTACTGTAAGGCCAAAAAAAACCCACATAGACTCCCTGCATGCACATTCATTCAGGATATCCAGATTTTGCAGACTGGAGAATAAGAAAATATAGGGATATAAATTATGTGTCCTTTTCAAACAGCTGGAGACAGCACAGTTTCTTGACTAATCAAGAAGGGAAGGAGGGAGGAAGTTATGCCTCGTTCTCCTGTCTGAAGAAGGACACATCAATGCTTTGCTAACTGCTTCTTTTCTGACATGGCTTAATGGTGTCCTCTTTCTCTCATCTCCAAATTGTGTCTTGTTCCTTCCCCCAGAGGAGGAAGGTTGCTGCAGTGGTTGTAAGCGTCAGTCACTTGCTAAGGCCCAGATGATGATCGTGTGACCAAAGAGATGCCGGGTTAAAGGACTAACCCTAAGAGGCACTTGTTGAGTGCCGATGTAAGTTGAAATGGTCACTAAATGAATGGCCATTAAATGAGGGCCACCTGTGCTCATAACATTTCGATAAGCAGATGCCTTTACTAAAGCAAGGTGCCTCTGCCTCTCCTGTGGCCTAAGCAAAAATGGCCACAGAACGCCATGCCCAGAGACAGGATAAGACAACCAATAAGAATTGGACAGGTCCCAACCTTTGAATCCAGCATCAATGTTATCATTCATGAAGTCTTCAGAATTGTATTTGGTATTTGTCTTCACAACTAAAACTGTGCATGAAGAAGAAAGGAAAAAAAACCTTTTTTATTTATTTATTTATTTATTTATTTATTTGACTTATATGCTGCCCCTCTCCGAAGGACTCGGGCTTACAAATTAAAAACAACACAACAATAAATTAGATAAAAACCAGATTAAACAAATTAAGCCGAATTAACACTAAAATCCCAAAATTAAGACTCTAAAAACCACCCCACCCCAGGGTCACAGCCCGGGTTGATTAAACAACCAGGTCTTCAAATCGTGACGGAAGGTGCGGAGGTCAGGGGCCAGGCGGAGCTCCAACGGAAGTTGATTCCAGAGGTCAGGGGCCGTGACAGAGTAGGCCCATCGTTGGGGGACCGCCAGCCGGCACTGCCCGGCCAACGGGACCCCAAGGAGCCCCTGTCTATGGGTTCGCACAGGGCGGTTAGTGTTCGATGTTGGCAGTAGTCGCTCCCTTAAATAATGAGGACCCATGTCATGAAGGACTTTGTATATTAAGGTTAAACCTTGAATCTCACCCGGAGCACAACCGGCAACCAATGCAGGCCGCGTAGGAGGGGGGTAACATGGGAGAACCGGGAAACTCCCATCACCACCCGCGCCGCCGCATTTTGCACCAGTTGCAATCTCCGGATGGTATGCAAGGGCAGTCCTAAATAGAGAGCGTTGCAGTAGTCGAGCCGCGAAGTAACAAGGGCATGAGTGACTGTATGCAGGGCATCGTGGTCCAGAAACGGGCGAAGCTGGCGAACCAGCCGGACCTGGGCAAAGCCCCCTGGTGACGGCTCCCACCTGCTCCTCCAACGGAGCTGTGCATCCAGGAGGACCCCAGGTTCCTTGCCCTATCCACAGGGGGCAACACCACTCCCCCTATGGTCAACGATGGACATTCCAAACTGGACCGCGATGCCGGTATGTACAGCCACTCAGTCTTGGCGGGTTGAGCGAAGCATGTTTCCGTCCATCCAGATCCGTACGCATCCAGACAGCGAGTCATCATGGAGAGGGCATCACTGATCTGGTTTGGGGTGGAGATATATAACTGTGTATCATCGGCATATTCATGATACCTCACTCCAAAACCACGAATGATCTCACCCAGCGGTTTCATGTAGATATTAAATAAAAGGGGAGAGAGGACCGACCCCTGAGGGACCCGACAAGTGAGTGCCCTTGGGGCCAACCTCTGCCCCCCTGCCAACACCGATTGCGACTGCCCCGAGAGGTAGGAGCAGAGCCACCGAAAAACAGTGCCCCCCACCCCCAACCCCGCGAGGCGTCACAAAAGGATGCCATGGTCAATGGTATCGAAAGCCGCTGAGAGGTCTAATAGGACCAGGACAGAGGAAAAACCCCTGTCCCGCGCCCTCCAGAGATCATCCATCAGTGCGACCAATGCCGTCTCCGTGCTGAAACCAGGCCGGAAGCCCGATTGGCACGGATCCAGGTAGTCCATTTCATCCAGGAAAAGCGGAAATTGCCTGGCCACCACACTCTCAACAACCTTTGCCAAAAAGCGAAGGTTGGAGACTGGACGGAAGTTATCTAACACGGTCGGATCCAGGGCAGGCTTCTTCAGGAGGGGTCTCACTACCGCCTCCTTCAGGGTGGAGGGGAAAACACCCTCCCTTAACAAAGCGTTGACAACTGCCCGGATCCAACCGCAGGTGACCTCCCTGGCGGCATAAGACAGCCAGGAAGGGCACGGGTCCAACAAACATGTGGTGGAACTCAGGCGCCGCATAATCCCGTCCACTTCATCCAAATGGCAACTGGACTTTCTTGGTTTTTTTCTTTTGAAAACATTTCATTTCTCATCCAAGAAGCTTCTTCAGTTCTAACTGACTGAAGGGGAATGGAAGGGTTTATATTCCTTGCGGTCACCTGAATCAGAGTGCAAATGGGTGTGGCACTTTCTTGGGGCTGGGTTTACAATGCAAGTCCTTTCAGCAGTCCCATTTACCCTCTGATTCAGGTGACTCTTAGGATACAGATAAATTCCCAAGTGGCCTCAACAAGTCTTGGAGAGCTAACGATCAAATGGCTGCAAGGAATATAAATCCTTCCATTCCCCACCAGTCAGAAGGGAAGAAACTTCCTGGATGAGAAATGAAATGTTTTCAAAAGGGGAAAAAAAACCCTCAAGAAAGTCCAGTTGCCTTTTGGGGGGGAAAAAGCACCTTTTGGACAACCATGACCTAGCTGACTGAAAATCTCCAAAGACAAGAGAGAAAAGGCTGTTTGAAAATGGGAAGACTAAAAACCTTTATTTATTATTTCAAAACAATTCTAAACAGCACGCTTTTGGTCAGACCAGTTGCGAGTGATTATAGCAAGGAACATCATCAACCTTCTGAATCTGGTGAATATTTGCTTTACTTTTACTTTTTAAAAATTATCTGGGCAAGTTCTCTTTGCCTGCTTTGTAATCTTCTGCATGCTACTCTCAGTTGTTGCCAGCCATAAAGGCAGAGATTGGTTCAGTGCCGGCTCTGCTGTTCCTTTTCAACATTGGCTGAGAATGGAACTTGTCCATTATTGATTTGCTTTCTTGCATTTCATCCTGTGTCCTTCCTCTGAGCCTGCTGCCTGCGGGGTGGATTATTTTTGGGCATGGCCTTTGCCCTTTTTCAGAAGAGCACTAGATCTTTGTTTAGATATAGTCTGCAATGTCACAGACGTGGATGACTTGCACTCACAATCTACTGGTTGGACAATTTGAGAGGTGAAGGGGGCCATTTCCTTGCTCATTGGTGGTGATTTTCCAACTTCAGGCTATGTTTGGTGTTAAGGGGAAATGAAATCAGGGCAAGCCACCCAATACTTCCCCAAAACTGTGTCTCATTAAAACAATAATTGTACTCCTGGCCTCATTACATAGGTAGAACTGGCGACCAGGGCAGCAAAATATTATGCCATCATCCTCTTCCATCCATTCAAGGTCTGATACCCAAAGAAAATAAATTACAACTTTCTCGGCAAATGCAGCAGGCAAAATCTTTGTTTTTTTCTTAAAAAAAAAAGTTGCGCCACTAACAATTGTATCTGTTTCCTGGGAGGAAACTCATTAAGCTTCTGACTCAGTGAACTTAGTGAGAGTTATTTTGGAAGGAAATACTCCATGCCAATGGACCTCCGTTCACATTGTAATAGGTTTTCCAAAATTCCTCTTAATTCTCTCTAGAGATTGGACTTTGGAAAAATCTTTAAATATATAGATGGAAGTGTGAGGAGAAATGAATCTGACTTGCCATTAGTGTTGGTTGAAGAGCACCATGCAACACCGCTTGAAAGCAGGTGTAGGCGTAATAATAAGAGTGTTGGAACAGAACAGATTCAGATCATAAAAATACCTAGGAAACATGAGCCAGTTGCCATCTCTAAATCCAGATTACCTGTAAGAGCTGCTGCATTTACAAAGTACCTTGTAAAAGACATTATGTTTCCTGGAGGAACGGCAAGATAATCAGTCATTAAAGTCAACTTTGATTAAATAAAATTAGGATTACATTGCTGTTTAAGCAATGTGTTGTAAAGACTTCTGATTTCACGTTTGAATATCTTGATCAATCATATGAATGTGAGGAAATCTACACATTCTGTTAATCCATTTACTCCACATCTATTATAATTGAAAACTGTCAATTTTATTTGATTTGTAATTAAGAGGTTAGAAGGATGCCCCTTTCTACCAATCATATGGTGATCTTAAAACTTCACTGATTTCTGTACTGAACAACAGTTTCACTGTTGGGTTCCCATACGGAGGACTTTATTTAAATTTAGACTGCATATGCTTTATTGAGGGTAAGAAATGCTACCATTTCTGTGGTGAAAAAAAACCCCAACAACCCTGGATGATAATTAAATGGCAACAAAAGAATACAGAAAACTTGTATTCTGTAATCCCATCTAATGGTCACTAGGAGTTTTGAAACCCAGATCTGATAGCTTTATCTTGAAGTTTCTCTAACCAGAGATAATTACAACACCTGGAAACTGAACAGGCATAAAATCCTAGCCATATATACACAGGGTGGGTGGGAGAGAAATAGCCAGGATGATACAGGAGATTGAAAGCTGAAAGTCCACATTGGAAGAAGTGACAAGGGTCAAAGCAAACTTGCTTTCTGGAGAAAAATGTGGAGCTATAAAGTAGGGCGGGTTTTTTTTTTCTGAAGTAGAGAGTAGTTCTTGATAAAATGTTTAAATGTTCCATGAACTGATTGTCCCCAAGGTCAAGGCTGAGAGTTACCTTTCTCAGGTGCAGCTGAGATACCAAAAGGGCTCTAAGTTAATCTTACAAGAAAAAGAATTCAACCTGCTCCTAATGTTATTCATTTATATTTATATTGTATAGTATACAGAAGAGATAGGATGTATACCTTGGCAGAACTTTAGGAGGTGAATATTCAGTAGATCTAGAGTGGTAGGCTTGCAAATGATTACAGAAATATTCTTAACATCTTCCATATTCATATACTTAAAACGTTACAAGACTTCATAAAGTCACCCGAGACCAGTCTGTCTGCTGAATGCAATACTCTGGTATTTACCTCTATTGCTCAACTTCTACTTCTACTTTTAATGCTCAAGAGATTAATTAATTTGAATCTTTGTTTTGAGAAAGAAATATATACTTGCAAAGCCCCTAAATATATTCAACCTTCTTTTAAGCATTCAATGCCATATTTTTTCTCCTTTTATAAGCCTGTTGTTTAGGTAGACAAGAGCAAAACAAGATTAGCTGCTTCAGCATTGCATTTCCAACTATTGAATCAACTGCCGCAATAGGTAGGCAATAACGCTTTTTTCATTCAAAGGGAACTTACAAATATTTAATAATATTTCTATTTGGTATGAGCTTATGTCTGAGGCAGGGGTTTTCAACCTTGGCAACTTTAAGACTCGTGGACTTCAACTCCCAGAATTACTCAGCCAGCAGAGATGGCAGGAATTGTGAGAGTTGAAGTCCATAAGTCTTAAAGGTTGGATACCTGTGATCTAAGGACAATGCAATAGTCATTTTCCTGCACAACAATGCCCCTTTTAGGAAGGTTGGACTGAGAGAACGACTGATTCAAAGACACTTGGTGAGGCAGAATAGAATTCGAAGCTGACTGTTTCTAGTCCAGCAACTTAACTATCACACCACATTGTGTCTTAGTATAGGGCGATGGCTCTATCATAATCTCTGACTTTAATGCTAATCTAAGCTTGTAGTGGTCATAGGGCTGATAGAGACAATATTCATAGTGGAATCTATTGCATTACATGTTTGAGGGTGGGAAGGAGTGATCTTCCTTACTTCTCCACCCAATTTGTCTATTGTACTTAGAGTATCACCGAACATCCACAAAAGGATTTAATGTCTAAACAAACACAGAACTCCTAAAATGTGAGATTTTTATATAGATACATACACACACACAAATATCAGAACAAATGCAGAAATTCTCTGCATCAGATTTATAGAACAGAACAATGTGTATTTGTATAACTCTCTCATATCTATTTGTGGTGGCTAATGATAGGCATAGGAAAATGTGAACATTTGTAACAGGTGAATCAAAAGAGAAAGTGTACCTTTGCTCCCTATTATAAAAAAGGAGTATACCTAGGTAAATGTACTAAAAAAATGGGTTATAAACACGGGCTTGGTTTCTAAAGCCATCTTGTTAGACCTTGATTTGCCATATGACCACATCCCCTTTCTGTGTGTGAATTGTGAAATATTCTTCTGATTTTTCTTCTTTCTCACTTCTTATATCATACTTTTCTGTGACAATCAACTGCGTCAGTCTATATGACAAATAATTTTCTTCCAACCATGTGACAGCTGGTCATAAACCTTGTACAATCATCAGACATGCTCAAAATTTCAAAATCTTCCCTTGGAGGTGACTTGACTGGACTTTGGGACTTCCAGTTAGATTCTGAGCTTCCTTTTTGTTCTGTATCTGCCGGCTTGAGAGATGACTTCTCTACTTCTAAGAGACTCTTCTGGTGGCCATGAATGAATTGACCTGTCTAGAAGCTTTGTTCATTGCTATAGAGGAACTGTGCTCTTTTGGGAAAAAACTGTTTGCAAGCCATGGGCACACTCATTCAATAGTATTCCTGCAAGAAAATGAAGATGTTTTATGGCAGTAATATTTAATATTCTGAATAGAACTGAAATCTCCCAAAGCTCTACTATTACTTCCATCATTACCTCCAAATAAGAAAGAACATACTACATGAACGTATCAGAAGCAACATTTGGAAAAATGGTTTGTAATTTCTCGTTGCATGCATTTAAGGAAAAATTATCCAAATCAATACAAACATCACTGTTTCTTTGTGACACATGAGAGATTCTAGTGTTACATTAAAAAGCACCTTTCCCCAGCCTTCTGCTCTCCAGATGAGTTCAAACTAGAGGTCTCCAAATTCATGGCCTATAATATAGCTAGGAATGTTATGGTGAAATCCTTGGTGCTCTCTGTTTGCTTGTGTGCTGATGGTGTTAGTTGGCCAACAAAACAAACATCTGCAAGCCAACGGTCACAAGCTCAGAGAGCACCAAGGACGCCACAATTCAACCTTGAGGTACAGATATTCTTTCCTATTGGAATGTTTCTGGAGGGCACCAGGTTGAGAGAAATGGCCAAAAATGGATGCAACTATGAGGCATTCTGCTCTCTCATCAATACCACTGGCTGGATAGAATGATTTAAGGTAGTCAAAATTTCATTAAAATTATAACACATCTTTCTTCATCTCTGAGAAATGAGAATTAAGTGTTGCAAGAGGAGGAGAAGAAAAGCATGGGATACATGTGAGCCAATTCCCTACTTGTAGAAATGCTCAATTTAAGGGGAGAGAAAATGCGAAACAAAACATAGGTCAGACTTAAAGTCAAGTCACAGGCTTAATTAAATTAGATTTGTCTTCTCAGGCTAAGGCACTTCAGATCCCTTTAAGTCAGAGGGATTCAGCTGGTATTCAGCAGGTTCTGACCAGTTCTGGAGAACCGGTAGTGGAAATTTTGAGTAGTTCGGAGGATCAGCAAATCCCACCTCTGACTGGAGATTTTACAGTATCCTTCCCCTGCCACGCCCATCAAGCCACGCCCACAGAACCGGTAGTAAAAAAATTTGAATCCCACCACTGCTTTAAGTTCTTGCCTGGATATTAAAAACATACCTTAGCAAAAGCGAAAGTAATTTTTAAAAATCATCCAGCACACAAATAGAAGCACAATACTTTAAATTGTCACATGATCTGGATAGCAAGCTCAGCACCACACTGAAGCAAGATTGAGGGTGGGTTAGGACTTGCAGAATAATTGCACAAGGAAATCCTCAAGGCAAAATATGCAGCCAGTAATTTAATTCCAAAAATTAATTTTCTGTTCCTTCCTCTGGAAAGGCAAACAATAAAAAAATAGAGATGGAAAGGACAATTTCCCACCAGGTATGAAAACCCCAGTTAATAATTAGATTATTGATGATTGTATAATGTGGCATGAATAGGTAGCTACGATTTATCCATTAGGTGAAGTATCTTTTGTGGTCTTCCACAGGGAAGATCCACTGATCTTTTATTTTTTAGTAGACACAACCTTCTTCCAGGAAGACTCTTAACTTGCAATTGTTTTCCCTTGTTCATGGAATTTTATGGAGGGAAACAGCATAACCTACTAGTATATTTCTAATATTGCTTTTTCTTATTACTTCTCTCTGTTATAGAAAAAGCAGAGTAACAGAATATAAGAGTGGGAAGGGACCTTGGAGATGTTCTAGTCCAACCCCCTCCTCAAGCAGGAGACCCTATACAATTTCAGACAAATGGTTGTCCAATGCTTTTTGTTTTAACAAGAACCACTTATTAGCTGGGTTAGGAAACCGCCAACGCAAACAGGCAGGCCACCGGTCTGGGCACACCCATGTCCCTGAAGACACCAGCTTTGGTACCTAGTAGACTGCTGGCTCCACCTGACTAAAGTTTTGATAATGTGTATTTCAGGTTCTTTTAAAGCAAAACATACGAGGAGCTTCAAAGCACCTGGATTGACAAGAATGCCTTGAGGCTTCCTAGATATTATGAGGAAATAAAAATAGTAGGCTGCTGCCTCCCAGGGCTTTGTTTCCAGAAAAATAAGAGAAAGAAAACGTTTGGGTAGAGACAATAGGAAAGGAAACAATCATTTTATCTTCTATTAAGAGGATATTTGGTAATCTTTCCATGGCAAACATGCAGTAAATGTTAGGCCCCCTTCTGGGGACCCAGACAGGCTTTCCAAATCCCAGAAGGCCTGATTGGCTGAAAGGAATCACTTCCCTGCCCATTGCACAGTTTCTGACACTATCATTCTAGACGTCTCCCTTTCGCTTCTAACCCCACTGGCTTCAGGGAGACTTTGTTCTAGATAAAGGGCACACCCATAGCCTGACTCTTTAGCTGGATTCTCTCATCAGGCTTAGCCAAAATAAGTTTCTGTTGGTTTTGCTCAGCTTATTGTGGAAGTTCAGCCAAAGATGCCTTATAAACCATGGCTCAACGGGTTGCATGTACCCAACCATTTATAGCTTACCTGGGAAGTGGATAAAACAAACAATACCTCAAGCAACTGTGTTTTGTCATCTCTCTGTTTACTTAGGAAGACTGGAATTGTGGAGATGATATTTTTGGATTTATGAAAACAAAACAAAAAGAAGCGCGGACATTCTTTCTCTGTCAAGTTGAAGTGAAGGAATCTGATTGTTTTAACGGTGTATAAAGAAACATATAACCCTCCTTAGAAAGACTTGCGTTTGGTCTACATTCTTCCACAGAAAGACATTTTAAGAGATTTTTCTTTGCTGCTGTGCAAAGGCCTGGGTGTCTATTTGATGAGGTCTGAAAAGAGACATCTTGCAGCTCTTCGGTATTATTTTCCCTTCTTAACCTGAAATACAGCGGTTATTAGTGTTGATTACTAAATGGGATTTTGAAACAAGGTACTGACATTTTTTTTACCCAAACTACCCAGTGAAGCGCTACCTGGTTTTGTGCACATGTGACCTTTTTAAAGGGACTTAACAGAAACTACTATCTGAATTCTCACAGAGTTGGAATGCCAGAAATTATTTCAGCATCATTAATCAGCTTCATTTGTATACAAAGCAGGATATCTCAGGTTAGTGATTCACACCTCTTGGTTGAATACCTCAAGTTATGCTCAGAATACTAGGTGTGGGCAGCCTGAACTCTGCCAATGTAGGTTTGTTATTCCCTCTTGATTGATGCAAGGTAAACAAACCTCCTTATTCAAGTGGCTGATGTTTTTACTGGCAGTTATAACTGTGGTGTTATCCGTTGACGTTAGCGGGAGCCAAAGGGGCAGGGCCTGTAGTCCACACTTCTGCTGAAATGGACTGTGACCTATGACAACTTATGCAATCATGAAAGGGTTAGTCTTTAGATGTCACAGGTTTCTTTGTTGTATTTTTAGGAGATGTGGTTGGCTCACCTGTGTTGTTAAATGCTTTTTGCAGATCAAGCTATTGCTAATGGTAGTCAGCTGAGTCTTTTCCTTGGTCAGGTGGCAATTCGTTTTGACCTCTCTTAAGAAAACCAGCAACCTCTTCTGTGCTAATTCTGCTACATCAGCTCATATGAAAAGGAAGGGAGGAGAATCCTCAGTACCTCTTGTGATAGTTGAATTGGACAAATAATAGTATTGCTATTTGTAAGTCTTCCAGGTTTTTTCCCTTATGCCAACTCTTCTTTTTATGAGTCTGGTTTTTTTTTAGTTGAACCTGAACCTCTTATGTGCTTGGAGCTTCTGCACCAGTTGTAGGACATAAGCAGACTGAGCCTGAGGACAGGTCAAACATGTCCTCATCAGTTTGAAATCACTCTGCCCCCACAAGACATCTAGGCTCAGCCCTCTGTGAATTCCATTGACTCTTATCTGGTGCCAATTTGTCCTGATGGGATTTTGAAACAAGGTACTGACAAATATATTTTTACCCAAACTGCCCAATGAAGTAGATAAGATTCTTGTGCATGTGTTGCAGGAAATAAACTTGTAGTACTTTGCACCAGTGGTGGGATTCAAAATTTTTTACTACCGGTTCTGTGGGCATGGCTTGGTGGGCGTGGCTTGGTGGACATGGCAGGGGAAGGATACTGCAAAATCTCCATTCCATCCCCACTCCTGGGGAAGGTTACTGCAAAATCCCCATTCCCTCCGCACTCCACTAACCTGCTTTCCAGCTCTGTTCTCCTGTGCAGGGCAACAAAAGAAGACCCATCAGCCGATCAGGTGGGACTCAGGAGGCAGAAAATAGATGGGGGCAGGGCCACTCAGAGGTGGTATTTGCTAGTTCTCCGAACTACTCAAAATTTCTGCTACCAGTTCTCCAGAACAGGTTAGAACAGGGGTGGGCAAACTTTTTGACTCGAGGGCCACAATGGGTTCTTAAACTGGACCGGAGGGCCAGAACAAAAGCATGGATGGAGTGTTTGTGTGAACTAATATAAATTCAAAGTTAGATTACTTCACGTAGCCTTCTGGGAGAGCAAGAGAACCCTCTGCTCTTTCGGCTCCGTGGGCCGGATAGAACAGCCAAACGGGCGGGATCCGGCCCCCGGGCCGTAGTTTGCCCATGGCTGGGTTAGAACCTGCTGAATACCACCTCTGCTTTGCACTAAACTCCTGTTCTTGATTACTTGCTCCCGACACCAATCACTGCAACGAAGAAGGGGAATTTGTATGTGATGGTGTCACAGAGAGAGATAGAGCAGCCTACTATAATCCTTTTTTTCTGTTACATCTGATTAACTGATTACAGTTTCAAAAACTGTTCCCAAGTCATGTAAACAAATAAAGTAAGGGCTTGAGCCTGAAGAACAATCAATCTGGTGCAGAAATCGCAGCGGTGGTGGTGTTATGTAGTCCTGGAAATTCAGCCAAATTAGGAACCAAAATGGCATGTTTGAGGTGAAATGTATTACACAAAGAGGCAAACAAAAGTGGTGTATGTGGTTTGGGAATGACCTTGTTTGCAGTGGTCAGCGAGAAAAGTAAAGAAAGGAGATTATTGTGCATGATAATTAACTCTGGAAGCCTGCCAGGTTTGGTCTCCAATTACTTCTAAAGCTTTCACCAAGTTTCTTTGGTAAATACATTAACTTGATGGGCTGGAATGAGCTGGCATTTCCACAGTGAGATTCTTTTTATTTAGATAATCTTTCCATTTAGATAATTAATTGATTAAAGAAGCTCACACTTGGCCAATAAAAGTATTCTATTCTATTCTATTCTATTCTATTCTATTCTATTCTATTCTATTCTATTCTATTCTATTCACTGGCTACAGTATTCCCTACCCACCTACTGCTTGTGAAAGTTTTTCTTTGATTTGATTTCTTCTTGTTTTTCTCAGTCTATTTTGGGGTGAGAGGGGAGGCCAAGAAGTTTTAGGGTGCAATGAAATTATTTCCTTGGACTACTGGAAATCATTCAGTGTACAGCTTTTTCAATTTTAGAAGGTTAACCAATATGTCTTTGCATCTAACCAGCTTATTGCCACACAGAATTCTCTCATATTTCCCACCATGCCCACCAAGCCACGCCCATAGAACTGGTAGTAAAATTTTTGAATCCCACCACTGATAGAAATCATTTATTTTTCTATCCACACACCTGTGCTCATATATCTGCATTTCATTTGATTGTAAACTGCACTCATTATTTTATATTATATATTATTTGTATATTAAAATTTATAATTATTACTACTATTACGGGTTTAGAGACAGATAACCCAATATCTCCCAGATCTTTTGAATTTCATCACCCATTAACCCCTTCTAACTTGGCCAAGATTCTACAAACTGTAGCCCCCAAAATATGAAGGTACCAGAAAATCTGCTATTGAATGATATCAAAATGGGCTTCAAGCATCAATTTAAGCTACAAATCTAGTTCACACGCACACAACTCCTCACCTTTTTCTGTTCATTAACATTTTTTTAAATTACATTTATATGCAGCCCTTCTCCGAAGACTCAGGGCAGCTTACAATTTTTGGGATACAACCCAGTGTGCTCAGCAATAGCCTTCATTCCATTGTATATGCCTGCTTATTATTACTAAGTGGCATTTTACAAACATTGGTCATAACATGGTCATAACATGGTTTTGATTATGTTTCAATGTAGCAAAGTCACAGATTAAACAGATATTAGGGGGAGGCATAGGCTTACCACAAAATGGCTTAGAGTACCATATAAATATGCCCTGCTTTATTTAGTTTGGTGTAATGTTTTGACCCAGCCACTGGGACTTTTAAACTGTGATTTACATTATTGTATTTAATTCAAGAAATACAATATATGCATGAAACTAAAAGGTAAGAGAATGAAAAATATCTCTTAATTCTTTTGTGTATAGACCTGCCAAAGGCCTTTAAAGAGCAATAAGGGTTGATTAACTCTTCAAATTGTAATTATTCCAGCTTGATTTCACAAGGCTTTTAGTAACAACTCAGTGGGTTGAGCTTTTAAGTCTATTATGTGGTATTTGTTATTTTATTTCTTAAATTGTTTTATCCAATATCAGGTTTAGAATATGTCTATAACTTGCTTTGGGGCATTCTGGCCATAAATAATTGATTGAATAACACACCTCTATAATTATGAAGTTTATTGATGTGTTGTTTCTTATTCACCAACCAACTTTTGAAGATCTCCTGGTTTCATTTCACCAGTTTTATAAAACAAACAACTACATTCCTGACATGGAAAAAGGATTTTCCAGATTTCACTCCCCACCTCGAGCATACCTCCCCAAGGGAAGGTGATAGTTTTGCTGGTTATCTCCCACAGCTTTCAAATAGCAAATAAGCATCAGTCTAATCTACCCTGAGCTCTATTTAACATATTGGAATTTCTGATGAGTGGTTTCTGGAATGCTTGGAGGAAACATACAGAGTGCAGGAGCACTAACCATGAAAAATTACTCTTTCCTTTGGTAACATTTTTCATTATTTAAAACACTTAATAAAGAGTATACCTTTATTAAGATGTAGACTTTAGATCTGGTGGATGAAAATCAGTTAATATCTGACTGATACGTGGAGATTGTGGTTTCATTCAGTAAAAGTTGGAAGACCAGTGGAGCTCAATAGAATTTCACAGAATTATATATTTAAAAAGTACCATGGCATAATGGAGTGAAACTGCTGTGGCAGCAAATAATAGAGTATATTGAAGGCTTGAACTACCACCAGATCCATTTCTAGAAAATAGCCAACATTAGCACAAACACACATACACAAAACAAAACCAACAAGGTTTTACTGTATCTTAATATTGTTGCATATATTAACTCCCAACCTAGGAAAACAAGAAAATGTCCTAGACAGTTTACTGTAAACAGTTTTTACCATTAGGATTAAACTGAAAGCTAACAGGAAGAACAATATACATATTTATAGATTTTGCTAAAAATGGACTTGAACCTGGGATGTCCTGCTACTCAATTTATACGTCACTGGGTCACATATGTTAAAATGATTATATTAGCTATTAATGATATATAGCTCATACAAGAGGTACAGTAAAATTGGGCATAGTCATTTGGAAACGTCTTGTTGATAAGTATGTTCTTATGACTGTGGTTTATACATTACTAAGAATGATTATTTAGTAAGAATGATTATTTACTATGTTTCATTTGTATGTTTTCCAGGATATCATTGTTTTTGCAAGAAGCATTTAAAGAATGTGCATTGGGTCAGGTGCAAACTGTTTATACTAAAAGTGTAAGATGTATTATTTCCTGCATTGCTATGACAGCAAAAGCAGGAATGGGAATGTCTAGGGCTAAGGTTAATTCTAATCAATATTCAAACATCACACTAAGTAAGTAAGCCTAGGTTTGCTGAAACCATAGGTGGCTATGTTCACTCCTCAGACTACACTCTAATGTGCTTTATTTGATTCTCATTAAGCATACCAAAGGGACGTGGTGGCTCAGTGGCTAAGACACTGAGCTTGTCGATCAGAAAGGTCGGCAGTTTGTCGGTTTGAATCCCTAGCACCGCGTAATGGAGTGAGCTCTTGTTACTTGTCGCAGCTTCTGCTAACCTAGCAGTTTGAAAGCATGTAAAAATGCAAGTAGAAAAATAGGGACCACTTTTGGTGGGAAGGTAACAGCGTTCCGTGCGTCTTCGGCGTTTAGTCATGCCAGCCCCATGACCATGGAGACACCTTTGAGCACCGCCCCCTAGAGCCGGAAACGACTAGCACGTATGTGTGAGGGGAACTTTTACCTTTACCTATGCATACCAAGTGAATGTAGCCACTAACCTTTAGAAACTTATGGACATAATAGACTTATTCGAGACTTAACATCTAACACCTAATGTTTCCTTGTTTACCTGCTCGTCTTCAGTCTGCTACTAGTGTAAAGCCTCACCTTACTCCGGACCCTAGTTGTACTCTTGATTTAGTTATTTCAGCCCTTACTTATTTTTAGCACTTGAAGGTGTCCGTCACCCCCACCCCACCCCCACTGAAATTACAGCAAGGACAGGAGAGAATTCTAATTCCACTTTTGGCGATCTCCTTAGCTACATAAAAAGGTATGTGTGAGATACAATATTGTCATGTATGAGAAGATCAGGTGCACAAGGTTTTGACTAAAGGAAGCCCTATTTTCCCCTGTAATTTGAACACTACAGTAGTTTTTTCAAAGAATAGGCTCTGGGGGCTCACAGCCATAGGCATCCATTTCTAAGCACAACGATGCAACAAAGATGAAATCTGTGCTTTGATGTCATGATGCAACTTCTACCTCTTTTGCACTTTCCTTGTGTCACAATGTTGCTCTTAAGTATGTGTGTGGCAGAGTTCATGTTGTGCCATTACAACTCACATTAGGTGACCCCCCCTCCCTATTGACCACTAGCATTCAAAGTCATACTTCTCGGGGTAAGGGGAGAATAAACCGGGAATAATAATTGGCTTAGGGGTAAAGCAAAGTGGAAATGGCTATTTTTATTTATTTATTTTACTTCTGACTATATGAGAGTTTTGACAACTTTGTTTGCTTTTAAAATGATGTTAAGCCTACATTATTTATACAATAGCTATAGCACTTAGACCTATATACCACTTGATAGTGCTTTACAGCCCTCTCTAAGCAGTTTACAGAGTCAGCCTATTGCCCCCAGGAATCTGGGTCCTCATTTTACCCACCTCAGAAGGATGGAAGGCTGAGTCAACCTTGAGCCTGGTGGGATTTAAACTGCCAAATTGTAAGCAGCTGGCTGCAGAAGTAGCTTGCAGTACTGCACTCTAACCACTGTGCCACAGAGGCTCCTAATATTAACTCATGCCTAGAAATGGTGAGAAAGCAACACTATCTTACATATTTTTTGCATCAAAAAGGCAGGAAAAAACACCAGCAATTTCCAACAGTTCAGGATGTCTGTTTGCAGGTTGTCCACCCTTGCCTTAAATGAACTCCAACTGAACTGATAGCTTTCTCTCTTTCCTCTCAGAATTGGCACTGCTGTTAATTATTTGAGGGCTTGGATATTTCACATTATCACAATAGACAAATACACAGCATTAGGGGTACAAACACTGTGCAATGTACCCTAAATAACAGATTCCGGATGGTACAATAGGGCTGATGTTCTGCATAAGTCAGATGTAAGCAGCTGTTAATGTGGGAGAATGAAGAAACCTGAACACTAATCCTATCTATGACATTTGAACTTAAAGACTCCTTGTGCAATCTTTTGGCATGAGTTTCAAAACCCATGGCTCATAGACCACATGGCACTGTTGAGATGGACTAATGCTTTTGTTTTTCTGTGAAGGCTGATCAATGCATTCAGGTAGCAGCAATGTTGACCACTGTATCAGCCACAAAGGACATTGGCTACAAATATTTTAAGACAAGTGTGTGAATTGTATTGGGAAAAGAATGGATTTAAGGGAATGATAAGGACTGGAACCCGTGTCTTCTAGTTACATTTGCAAACAAATCCTTCTTACAAATCCATTCAAATGTTTTATTTAGGCTATGGAAATCTAGAGTCATTTTTTTTGCTCCAACTGCAAAACTGGAAATCTTTATTGTTACTAAAAAGAGCTTAAAGAACAAGTAGTTGAAATTTGTGTTTTTCCTATATGGATATGGGCATTATTAGTTTAATTGGGAATCCAGGAGGCTGTATTTTACAGAAGAGTATATGTGGGTATATGTGTATGGTTAATTTGCTAAGAAGTTGGGAAGAGTGTTTAACTTCAAAAAGGAGACAAACAATTTCAGACTTTTGCAAAAGCAACACCATCACAATTATCTATTCTCCTTGACTTTGGATAGAGGCTACACAACAAGTGTAGCCAAATGGAAAGGAAAGGAATTTACCATCAACCCAGAAATATTATATTGTATTTCTGGTGATTACTAGACATCTTTAGTGACCAATATTAGACATAATTTCTGGATTCCTGGCCTCATATCGTTTCTAATCCTAATTTGCCTTGCAGGATTGTAGTACAGGTAGTTTTTGATTTACAACAGTTCACTTAGTGACCATTTGAAGTTACGACACTGAAAAGCATTTTATGATCTTTTTTCACACTTATGACTATGGTCCTCCATGATCAGAATTCAAATCCTTGGCAAATGACTCATATGTATAACAATTGCAGTGTCTTAGGTCATGTGATCATCTTTTGTGCCTTCTGACAAGCAAAGTGAATGGGAAAGCCAGATTCACTTAACAACAGTGGTGGGATTCACATTTTTTTTACTACCGGTTCTGTGGGCGTGGTTTGGTGGGCGTGGCTAGGTGGGCATGACCATGTGACTGGGTGGGCATGGCTTTTTTTTTGCTTTTTGCAACCACCCCCCACCCAGTTTTTTGGGCCATTTGGACCTCAGGCAAGCCTCCTGGGGGGCATTTTTGCTCCCAGAAGGCTCCCCCGGGGCTCAGGAAGAAAAAAAATGGAGCATAGGAGGGGCACGCAGCACCCCTCACTTTGTTTTGGGGCCTCCCTAGCCTCAGAGGAGACTCTAGGGGGGCGTTTTTGCTTCTAGAAGGTTCCCCCGGGGCTCAGGAAGAAAAAAAACGGAGCATAGGCTGCGCCCCTCCCTCCATTTTTTGCCTTCCTGGGCCTCAGCAAGGGGAATCCTGGCACAGCTGATCCTATGAACAGCTGATTGTCGGGAGGGAAAAAATAAATACCTTAAGGGGCAAGTGTCAGGCAGGTGGGATGAGCATCAGGCAGGCGGGGCAAGCGAGTCAGTGGCGACCGGGCGACCGGGTCGTGGGCATGGCCAGCCAGAACTTACTACCGGTTTGGCGACCCATGCCAAATCCTTGCTACCCATCGCCTGAACCGGTGTGAACTGGCTGAATACCACCACTGCTTTACAGCCATGTTGCTAACTTAACAACTGCAGTGATTCACTTAACAACAGTGGCAAGAAAGTTTGTAAAATGGGGCAAAACTCACTTAACAACTGGTTTAGCAACAGAAATATCGGTCTCAATTGTGGTGGTAAATGGAGGACCATCACCATCACCCACCAGGCTAAGCGGTAAATCAGATAGTTTAACCAAGTAATTGAAACCAAAAGCATTTCACATTCCAGCTGTGTGCAGAACACCACTCTTAACTCTGCTGGCTTAAACCAAAAACAAAGAAGTTTACCGAAGACTTGCCATTTGTTCAAGTTCATTTTTTTTTAAATGGCCATTTGGCAACATTATTCTGCTCTATCCCATGCACCCTCCTTCCATCTAACCTTCGACTACAGAACTCTAGAGAAACGAAACGGGTCCTCTCGATCCTTTGATGACTGCACCTTCATCTCACGCCCCAAAACGTCCTTCCGAGCTGAAGATGCGAAAGACCGCGCGCGGCACCTTCGCACAAAAAAAACCACCTCGCTTTCCGAAAACTTGGGTGATTTGCAAAAGTAGCGCGCGGGGGAGACGGCGTGCCGACGGCCGCGTTTCTAACAAAGGCGAAACTTTAGGAAAAACCTCTCCTCATCGCCCCTCGGCCGCTCCCGGGCCGATTTCGCCTGAAGTTCCCAGCCGCGAAGACTGGCAAGAAGGCGCCCTCCTCCTCCTCCGCCGCCGGTGTCACCCGACCTGGGGTCAGATACCAGCATCGGAGCGAGGAAAGAAGGGGCGGGCCCAGGCTCTGATGATGTCAGCTTGGGAAGAGAAAGGGAGCGAGCGAGTACGCAGGAGGAGGAGGAGGAGGAGGAGGAGGAGGGAGAGCGGCTGTTCCGGGTCAGACAGTGGAATGGGAGGGAAAAAAAAAACACACCCTTCCCAAAGGTGCCTCAGTTCCAGCCAGCAGCCAGCCCAGCGCCTTCGGAAGCCAGCCCGGGACTTGCGAGTTCGCGCTGCCACCGGTGCAACCAGAAGCTCCCGGTAAGAAGCAACCGGAGGAAGATTTCTTCAGCCCCTTGTCTTCTTTGCTCCCCGAGCAATTGCCCCTTGGCTCTTTCGGCGACTGCACAAGGCGTTGAAAGGGGAGAAAGTGTCTCCCTCAGAGCCGCCCGTCCTCCCCGGATCGATTTCAGAAGCCGCCTGCCTTCTGCCTCTCGGGGACGAATTGCGAGAGGACGCCAGGGAAGGGCGGCCGTGGGGAGACGGCTTCAGAGCCCGGCGTCGGCGAGGTTGCTAAGGGGCGGGCTCGGCCAGCCACCCTCTCGCCCCGTGGGTCTCCCAGGGCAGACGCGGAACGCGCCCTTCAGACGAGGAGCAGAGCGGCGCGGACCGGCGCGGGCAGCCGAAAGATCCGGCGGCGCGCGACTCCGCTGCCCTGCGCGGCTTCGGCGGGTGTCTGGCAGGCGGAGGGAGGCGGGCGAGCGGGCGGGCGTTGTTGCTCTGCCACTGCCGCCGCTTCGCCGCCGCTATGTTTCATTGCATCCCGCTGTGGCGGTGCAACCGTCATGTGGAGATGATCGATAAGCGCCACTGCTCGCTGGCCGCCGTGCCGGAGGAAATCTACCGCTACAGCCGCAGCTTAGAAGAACTCCTGCTGGACGCCAACCAGCTGCGAGAACTGCCTAAGGTGAGGGAGGAGGGGGATTGGGGTGGGGGTGGCGGGGTGGCAAGCAGCCAGGACCGGGGAGGCGAAGAAAGCGCGCGGGGGGCGGGGAGAAAGGCGAACTTTCCTCGCGAGGTCGTCAGTGGCCACCGCTTAGCCGCCTTTCTCCCTTTCCCAGCTGGCAACCGAGGCTTCCACGGGGCCGCTTGAGAAGTTTTGTTCCTGGGTGCGGGGAGGAGTATGAGGGGGTGAAGCCGACCACCATGGAGTAGTTTTCCGCCTCTGCCTCTCCCTCAGGCTGCTTACTCCCACCACCTCTTTTTACTTGTAGCGTTTAGGGAAGCCCGTGCCTTTACGTGTCCTTAAGTCGCTCTTCGGGCTCTATCCCTAACCCCCAGAGGCGCGTGCTCTTGTCTGACGGAGAAACTTCGATCAGCCCACAGCAAAAGCCCCCCACCCCCCCCAGTTTATTCGACCAGTTGGCAGAAGCGAGTCCGTGCGTGCGTGCGGAGTATTTGGGGGGCGTGTGGGTGAGCGGCAGGGAAAAGTCTGTTTTGGCGCCACTCTTCCTGACAACGTCCCCGAATCTTCGGGGCTTGCAAGACCTGAGTTTTCCCGGAGTTTGGCAGCCTGCCTTGCCTTGGGAAAACGGCGAGGCTTCGGAGCCCTGGCCACCCTCAAAACAGCTTGTGCATCGGAGCTCCTGAAGGGAAGGAAGGGTACGTGTGGTCGGGCCTCGAGTGTGGTGCACCTGAGCTGTTCCGGAGGCCTCTCTCCCGGAGTGAAGGGAAGGGGGCTGTTTTGGAGGATTCCCACTGAGATCTATCCCTCCCTCCCTCCCTTGGTACCAAGAACTCAAGGTGCCAAATACATCCAACACATCTTCCACCTCCTGGTCACCCCACAACAACAGCCCTGTGAGGTGGGTTGTTGGTCTGAGAGAGAATGACTGGCCCAAAGTCACCCAGTTGGATTTCATGGCTAAAGCAGCACTTGAACTCACAAACTCCCATTTTCTAGCCCAGTGCCTGAACCACTAGACCAAATGGATTCAGTGGTGTCCATTCAGTGTCCATGGACAAAGGGAATTGGGTTATTTATGGGTTTGTCTGTTCCAGCGACTGCTGGGTCAGGATTTCAGCCAAATGTAATCCTGCCATGGATGCTTAGGGCCGTGAGTTTTATATATGTACATATACATATACATAAATCTCATTGGTCTGTGCATTCTTTTTCCTTGAATACTTTGCACGTGTTTGGAGAGGAAAATGGGTGTGTAAACTATTACTTTATGCATGGGACATAGCAATTTATATTCCTTTCTAGTGCTTTATTTGGATTTGAGTGGGGCACTCACTCCAGGAGGCTTGGGGGGAAGGGTTATGTCACCTTTTAAAAATGCACAGATCCCAAAGGTTGTATTTTCCATATAGCAGCTCAAACAGCATTTTGTGGGGAGATGAGTATCAAATCCTGCTTTGAATGTGTGAGTAGTGTAGCATGTACAGTGAGGTGGTGCTTTACTAATTATTCCATAGTTCTTAAGCTGGTTTTTAGATGTGCCCACAAAGCATTCTTTATGACCTCAAGCCTGCTTCCTCCCACAGCTAATGGCTTTCATTATTATAGTTACTTCCCATGTTCTTTATAGAAATTTGGAAAGTGAATGCCAGCACAGCTATATTGCCTTGCATTTCTGTTTTTAAAACCTCTGACACAAATTGGGCAAACTGGTGTGGCAGGATAGAATGATTAGCTGCTTAGGCAGCTAAGCAGTTTGCAGTGTGGTTTCTATGAGAAAAGGAAGAGTTGTCGGTATGGTCGGATTAAAGTCCAACATAGTTAATGGCAAGGGTGAAATCTGTAGCAGATGTAGTGAAGGAAATGTACAAGTGTTCAGCATCATAGACAAGACTAAAGGAAGTACAGGTGAATAATAATACTTGAGTAAAAATGGCTATTCAGGCAATTAAAAACTTTACATTACTTAAGCTGGTGTTAGAAAAAAAATTAGTGAAAAGATTAAATTGGGAATGAAGTAAAAAAGGTAGCAGACCCCTGGGAACGTGAGGATATTTTGGATAATGGAAACCTGGACTTTAAGAAAAAAAATCCAGAAATTGAGGAGATGTCTTATATACTGTAGTGAAAAAGAATTGGCTTGGGAAGGCTGTCTTATCTTTGAGTTTTTTTCTTTCATGTTTATTTGTGTTCTTTCTTTCCTGTTTATTTGTATTACTGCCTTAGGCTAATACTGAACTCGGGATGTAACTTGGAATATCTGTTAGGTGCTTATCTAGATATCTGTCATTTTGCTGGCCTGGGCACACCTGTATACTAAAAAATATATATGTGTTTTGAACTTAGCATGATTCTAAGCTACCCATTGAATGTACACCTTAAATGTAATTAAAAGAGAAAAACATTGCTTTCAATTATCTAGTAGAATGACATTAAATCAGTTTCCCAAAGGGTAATCTGTAAAAGCAGAATATCCAGATACCATCTGTAGGAAAAAATGGCATATGATATAAATTTATTTTCATCTTAAGTGTTGAAGTGAGCTGTTTATTAGACAAGGGGTCTGAAAGCAAAATTGCAGCTTAACTTTTGTGAGTCTTTCCAATTTTGTGTTGTATTTTTAAAATATTCCTTTTAATACAAGATTTAATGTATTTACAGTTTCGTGGCCTACGCCAAATATGGATAAGGCAGATAGTTTTTGTAAGGCAATGCTAGAGTTATTTCAGTAACTTAATTTTGAAAACAAAAACAAAAACCAGTATTATATTATGTTAAGCCAGTTATGAAGCAGACCATATTAGCTCAAATGCCTGACTACTAAGCAGCTGAATCAAATGATGAGGGAAATAATGATGTTTTTTAAAAATCATATTTATATGCCGCCCTTCTCCGGAGACTCAGGGTGGCTTACAATCTTTGGAGCACAACCCAATGCACTTAGCAATAGCCTTCATTCCATTGTATATGCCTGCTTATTACTAGGGCTTTTTTAGGGCCCCGAAGCAGCATTTTTACAAAATCAGCTTATTGCCCTCAACAATCTTGGGTCCTCAGTTTACCTACCCCGAGAGGATGGAAGGCTGAGTCAACCTTGAGCCTGGTGGGATTCGAGCCTGCAATAATTACAGGCAGCTGGAACTAAGTGCTAGGCGTTTAACAGCCTGCACCACCAAGGCCCTTTTAAATGTTTGTCTGGTCAATGTTCAGGCAGCAACTTTTTGATGTAATACCATTTTTGAATATCTGCAAAAATTAAATGTAACTTAAAGAACAGGTATCCTACATTGTAGTCCTATACTTGCTCTTTTAGCTAGTGTGTGTCATTAGGAATTTTGTCCAGACCTTGTCATTTACAGATACACAGGCTGAATCAGCACTCCTAAAATCTTATCATCTTTATCTGGCTACCTTTGTACTTAGAAAAAAAAACTTAGACATGAGAAAAAAAATTACTTAGACATCGCTAGTTTTATCAAAAGATTGATGGTATCTGGATGCATATTTACTAGAATAAAAGCAGAAACAAAACTGACAAATCAAAAATAATATGTTGGATGTTGAGGTTTTTTTCCTTGCTATTTTTACAGCACTTTGGCAGGGGTTTAGTGATTTGTGGTGATTTATCCTGTGGATCTGTTTCTGCAGAAGGACAACTAGCAGTTAAAATATATGGTTACCAAATTTTTACTCAAGTTTTTTTTCTTGCAATAGGGGAGGGGGATTTGCAAACATTGCACTTTAGTTTTCAATATTCTGTATTTTAAAATATTGGTGTGATTTATACAGAATTGCCTGCATACAGCAGAGTTTCAGCTACAGCAGCAAAATATCATCAGGGAAATTTAACTCTGGTAAAATGTCTAAGTTAACATGTAATTGTGTTTTGCAGTTGGATAGCAAATTAGAACAAGACTCCAGGCCTGGAAATGTGTGTTTGTGCTAACTCTGATGTAGATTCTATTAATATGTTCATGAAGCAAGAAAAAAGTATATTAAGTGACACAGCGAGATTTTGTGTAGAGATGAGTGTATTTGGAAAGCTCTCTCTCAAAAAAATCTATTTAAATATTCCACCATTTCTGAAATCCTAATAATAAAGCCATGTGAAACAGGTGGAAACTGATATATGTAGAAATCTACATGGTAGGTATCACCTAAGCTGACAATTTAACAACAATAAATAAAGCAGACTTGAATGTGAAGCCTAGATTGTTTTTTTTTAAATACTCCATCCTTCATAGAAATGAAGTTGGGAGTAAACTTGGGAACTGAATGGTAAACAGGCAGAAAGCAAAGATAAATCATTCTTGCCCTTTATGGATGCTTAGAGAAGGGTATCATAGCATGGCAGCTCTTCTTCATTATAGTTACCATAAAATGCAATTTTAATAAATAGCTTGATTGACCTTAGGAATGTGATACATTCCTTATTTTTATTTCTTTTATCAAAAGTCACCTTGCCCAGTTCACTGTTATGCCCGTCTTGCAGAAGTTTATGATAATTTGTCAAAAATGGAAAGTGATTCCAGAGCGGTGGAGATAATTGAATCTAACTCACATTCCAGCTCTTAATCCAAACACATTATCCATTTGGAAAATATAAAAAAACCCAATCAGTGTAATTCCATTTAAAAAGTATTCATAACCCAATCAGTGTAATTCCATTTAAAAAGTATTCATAAAACATTCTAAGTGCTGGCACAGGGGATTTGCATACTGTGATAACTGTTGCTGTTACAGCTTCATTTTGGTTTGTCACAGTTTGCGTTTCGTCTCCTCTGCCAACAGTTTTCTCTGTTCTAGTGGAGTAAAACAATAATTTGCTCAGTTAACTAAGCATCTGTTGGGGATAGTAATTTCTTTAGAAATTGCGTTCTTGATCTTCACTTCCTGGTATGACCTTTTTGTGTCCTCTTCAGTGTGTAAGCTGAAAACTAGCATAGAGCAGGTGGTTATCATTAATGCACCCATTATTCATTAGAGCTCTCTCTGTGTTAATTCCCACCCTTTGTAATGGCCTCCCCTTCAAGGTGAGATCTGCCTCAAAACCTCTTATCCTTCTGTAAGAGCTTGAAGACCTGACTACCAATTGGCCGGGCAGAAGGAACCAATTGAGGATCCAGTGGGGGGATACGACAGCAGAGGTGGCTGCTGGATTGATGGTTGACACCTCCTCCTCCCCTCTCTCCATTGCTCTCTACTCTCCACCTGTCCATCTTTTATTCTCATATCACTATATTCTCATGGTTTTCTTTTTCACTACTTATTCTGTTGTTCCATTACTTTGCTTTTGTTATGTTTATACTTCTGTTCATTTCTACATTTTCATTGTTGAAAGCTGCCTAGAGTAGCCCTATAGTGAGAGAGGCAGCAAATAAAGTTAACGATAATAATCCACTTCTTTATTTATGTATCATGAACCCATTTATTCTTCCCTTGTTAACAAATTAGTACAAATATAGTAATAGTTCTCTTTGACGTCCCATTATAACAAGTTCCCAAGAGCAAATTTGGTGTTACATCCAAAATCCATTAATTTTGTATTTTCTAATGAAGTACAGTAAAAATCCATAGAGTCAAGGGATCTCCTTTGAATTGAATTTTACAGTATTGAGGTTAGAAACAGTGCAATACCTGTCAATTGTTTTGCAAATATGTAAAAGAAGAAGCTTTTGAAGCCTTCCTTCTAGCAATCCTCTTCATTAGCCATTAGCTGAGTTCCTAAGGATTATACTTTATATAATTCAGGATAATTTAGAACATGGGTGTCAAACTTGTGGTGTCACGTAACATATTGTGACTTTCCCCCCTTTGCTAAAATGGGTAGGCATGGCCAGCATGTGATGCATCTGGCCTATGGGCCATGAGTTTGACCCTCTTGATTTAGAAGGCCAGTTTTCCCAACCCTTTCTCAGATATTGAATATGAATTGAATCTGTTTGGCTCTCCTACTTGGGTTGCAGTTATACAACTGATTATAGCTATAATCTAGTTTCAGTTTCAGTTTAATGAATCTAACTAACTGTGGATTGTTAAAACACGATTAAACCATAGCTTAGTGTGAAATGCAAACCAGGTCAGTGGCTTAAAATATTAAACACTCTCTTCAAATTGTCTCTTATGCTTGTTATTTAACAATTTCTTCAACTTCATGTTTTCTAATTAATGAAGGCAGAGTGCACTTTTGCCGAGCAGGTTTTATTAATGGAGTGACTGCCTTGTTGTTTCAGCAGTCTCTTTTGAAATATCTAGATTCTCTGGAACAGCAGGTTTAAGTCATGGCAAGACTTCAAGCCACTAAAATATGTAACAGATACTGTACTATGAATTATGAGTAAGGCCTTACTTATGTGAAACTAGAGTATTATAATTAATTATGTACTGTAATACATAAATGATTTTGGGAACACAACACAGTCCAACTTGAGGCATAGATTGGCTTAGGTGGTATCAATCTGGCCTATTATGTTTTTTTCTGAAAATCAGTGATGTGTGAATCAGAATACTGCCAAATTAGTTTGTGAGATACTGTACTTCTAGGTCCAGGAAACAGGGTCATGTGATAAAGGAAATTTGGCCAGTTATTTCATGTTTTCACAGATGATTAATCACCTTTTGGCTTCTGTTCATCTTACAGGATGTTAGCATGTCCAACTTTACTCCCATCATAAACATGAGGTAATTTGCTACTAACATGATAAAATAATGTGCTACTGTCACTGTGGAAAGCACATTTAGTATGCCCCCCACAGGTGATCATGTAGAAATAAGTGCACAACAAATATTTTTCCATTTTAATCTAGAGTTTTGAATTGACTCACATTATATCTGAAGAAATTTTGGGACAGTAAAATAGTAAACTTTCATGGGAACTTCTGTAAGATTAACAAATTTAAGTCTTAAATATTTTGTTTTAATGTTTGAATTTTAATATAAATCTGTTTCTCAATTGCAGCACTCTAAAATAAATTCCATTTAACAATAATTTTCCATCATATTCTGTTATTTTTAAACTAGGTATAGATATTTGATATAGCTACATTGTTTAAAATTGAGTTTACACTGCAGTGGCGAAGCAATTATGGATTAACTATGCATCATTTGTAACAGATTGTATCTTTTTAGGCTTTCCTGAAACATGTCATTTAAAGGAGAAAAAATGTGTAATAGGTAGTTTATCTAACTACTGCAATGCTCTCTACATGGGGCTGCCCTTGAGAACCACTCGGAGGTTTCAACTGGTGCAGAATGTGGCTGCGCGGGTTGTGATGGGAGTATCCTGATACTCCCATGTTACACCCCTCCTGCGTGAGCTGCATTGGTTGCCGGTTGCCCTCCGGGTGAGATTCAAGGTGCTGGTACTCACCTATAAAGCCTACATGGCTTAGGACCGGGGTATTTGTGGGAACCTCTGCTGCCCGCGACTTCCCAGCATCCCGTGCGCTCACACAGGGCCTCCTTGGGGTGCCGTCAGCCAGGCAGTGTCGGCTGGCGACCCCTAGGGGTAGGGCCTTTTCTGTGGGAGCGCCCACCCTGTGGAATCAGTTGCCCCTGGAGCTTCGGGTGGCTCCTGACCTTCAATCCTTCCATCGTGGCCTGAAAACATGGCTTTTTCAGCTTGCTGACCTGGACTGATGGAGGGGGTGGGTTTTTTAGTGCTGGTTTGTTAATGTTAATTATTATATTGGGATGTTGTTTAATTGGCTTTTTAATATTTGTATTGCATGTTTTTATTATTGCTGTGAGCCGCCCTGAGTCGTTGGGGAGATAGGGTGGCATAGAAATCCCAATATAAATAAATAAATAAATAAATAAATAAATAAATAAATAAATAAATAACAGTATGAATGCACTTCTGACATTAAGCCAGATAGAGATCGAGGTCTTCAGAAATTTGATTAACCTTTGGATTTTGCTGTCCTGTTATTAATTTTCATTTTTTATGATAGCTTTTCACTATGAAGCTAGTGTCTTAAGAGTAGTTACTACTACCCTAGTTCTCAAACTACAGAATAACAGAGTTGGAAGGGACCTTTCAGGTCTCCTAGTGCAGCCCCCTACCCAAGTAGGAGAACCTATATCATTCATGCATAAATGGCTCTTCTTAAAAACTTCCAGCATTGGAGTTCCCACAAGTCATTCTATTGATTTCATTGTTCTCACTCTCAGGAAATTTCTCCTTAATTCTAGGTTGGGTCTCTCTTTGATAAGTTTCCATCCATTATTTCTTGTCTTGCCCTCAGGTGCTTTGAAGAATAAGTTGCCCCTCTTTTCTTTGTTGACAGCCTCTCAAATATTACAATCAATAGGAAGGTAACAATAAGCTGCTTTCAGAAGCAGTACTGAACTACTTAGCTATCCTGTGCATTTCCCACAATAAATTGTTATAACATCAAAAGTCTCTGGAATACTAAGATAATGAGTTAAGGCACATAACTAGAAGTTATAATACAGTAACATAAATCAATAGGCAGGTTGTATAAGTTGAACAGCATTTTTCTTGGGTGATCTCTGTGAGTCTAGTCTTATTTTTGTATAACAAGTCATATGTTAAACTAAAATAATTTATTAAAAAAACTTCGTTGGTTACATTCATAGCACACTAAGCCATGAATCATGGTATAGATGCCTATAACATGCTAATTTATGAAACAGGCAAACCATGCCCTAGTTCATCTATTCTTGGGGCACAGGTTTACCACATTCAAATCAAATTTGTATCAACAACGTCAGGGAGAAAAAGAATCCTGCCTTCTTGTTTTCCCCTTTTTGGCAGTAATTTGGATCTCATATTCTGTGCAAGTTTAATCTTAGAAGAGCTTGATTGAATTGGCTTTAAAATAGCAACAGTAACTATCACATTTTACTGCCTCTCATTGCTTAACTGTAATTGCTTAATGACAAATACTACTCATTATTGCCCATTTTTTTATGATTGCTTGCTACTTAAGGCAAAACATCTGCTTAATCCTACATTTTAATGCATGTTTTGGTGGCTTATTATTGAAGACATAATTTGAAACATGTCTTCCTACAAAATACCATGATTAGGAAACCGCATTTTCATTCAATCTCTCTATATTTATCTGTTACAAATAAAGTTAAAAAAAACCTTTTAGATTTTTTAAAAAACAAACAAACAGCATACTTTCTGAATGTGATTTACATTATTTAAAAGATATACTTTCATTTCCAATGACATTGTTCAATATTTTCTACCCTAGAAGTTGTACTGCTGGTGCTTTTTTGACTATGCATGTTATTTGCCAGTAGAAAAACATTAAGAAAACTGGAAGGGTAGCAGGCTGGATTGCAACATTATGAACCTGGTACAATCCTAATATATTGGATTACTATTTCCTTAGTCTCTAGCATGTATGGCTAATATCTGCAGGGAATCAAGGAACACTGCCATTTTTTTACTCAAGGTTTTAAATTGCTTTGGGTTTGAGTGAAATAGTTTTTCATGAGGTCCAACACTAATCTGCTTTCTCTGGATAGTAAAGTTCCCCAGAAAAGACAGTAAATGTATCTTCTGAGGAATTTAGAATTGGGCAATAAATCCAGATGTAGAGGTTAAATGAATCCACTGGGCTGCAATACACACTGGCTAATCATGCCCCAAACCCAGTGGCAACTGTTTCTAATACAAGATAGATATTTTATCTGTGTAAATCTGGTCATGTGGAGCGTGTCTTGTTTAACACATTTCCAGCCACTGTCAAAGAACTGTGTTCCCCTGTTTGCAGTTAAATTAGCCAGAGATACAGTGACATCCAGTAATGTCTGATTATAGGTTTTCACTGCAGCAGCTGGAAGTGAAAGCTTTTCTCTGCTGTGATCTGGTGAGATTTTCACAGCAGATGTTCTTTAATCTTTCCTGTTCTTGCTGCTCATTCTACATAAAATGGAGAGGAAATAAATCCCTCTCCAGAGGAAAATAATAAAAAAATGTTGTTGTAATACATTATTCATTGCATGAAAAGAATACCTTGCTGTTATTTTGAAGTATCTGCAACATAAGCACCTTGTTTTTGCTGACTTCTTCCTTCTTTTTCTACTTTGCAGTAGCAGTGAAGAATAATTCAAAATTGGCCTCTTGGGGGAGTTTTAGGTCACAAAGCTGAAAAGCTTTTGTGAGCATAGCTGCAGAAATTAACTTGATGACAACAGAACTGAGGCTGGCATTAGCTGGGTTCATTCTGTTAGGTGCTGTTTATTCCATTCTTTCTTTCTATTAGTATTTTGCTAACTTTATCAGAACATCTGTCTGAAGACAGACGGGATACACCTCAATATTGTGAATGCTTTATTTGTGCTCTTAATGTCAAGGATGAGGTGAGTTCCATCTTGGAAAATCTATTGTTCTTAAAACTTAAGTCCTGAGGTTCACCAACTAAAGCCTACTGCAACAGAGGTAGTTGTAATAGTAAGACATTTTAGCTACAGGAATTTGTATATAGGGGCAGAAAACACATTGAGGCATCTAAACACAAGTACAAAATGTGTACTATTGGCGGGGGGGGATGAGCCTCACAAATCTGTCTTGTGATGGACATGGTCAGTCAACCAACAGTGATTTGTCAAAAAAACAAATTGCTAAGGTGTTTTTGCAGGTGTTTTCTGCCACTCAAAGTTATATTCTCCTTTTGAGGGTAGATGGGCACATTTCCAAAAATTACTGGGCTGTAATCACTCACATCACATTTTTATTTTCTAAGAATAGTTTGAGTTAGAGCTCCCCCACTTCGTTTTAAATGCGAATTTGCCCATTTTATGGCTTACACTACATCTTGCATTTTTTTCCTTTACAAAATGGCAGAAATGTATCCCCCTGCCATTTTTAACAAGTCATGGTCTGAGGTTTTCTGAAACCCACAGAACATGAATCCAAAGGCTGCATGTGAACTGTTATCTCAGGTTACCCTATACCCATATCCAAACTTCAACACTTCTAGTTCATGCTGCAGTTAAAGATATGGAATGATTGCTGCTAAATAGGGTGGCTAGTAAGATTTCATTAAAAGTACTTAAGTGTTCAGAATTTATATATTGCCAAATTATGATTTTCAACTGGGCAAAATGGTGCACCTTAGGACAACAGTTTTCGGACCACGGAACCTCACATAGCCTAACTTTCAGATTGTGTTTAAAATCCAGAACTCATGACTCTGAGAAAAGGAAATTTGGGGAAGTTGTGGCTGCTTCAGTGTTAATGGCTGCTATTTCAGTTACGGGATGCTCAATTTGAATGACCCATAGCAATTTTGTAATATTGCAGTTCCTCACTCTGTTCCCCACCCACCAGCAGCCACTTGCCTACCTGTTGAGAAGGGAAGGGAAGAGAAGATGGAATAGGGAGAAAGGAACTCAGCTTACCTTTCCTGGTCCATACCTCCCCCTGCACACTCCCCCAATTTGTACTCCCCTCCTATGCACCCCACACATGGAGGGAGGGAGGGAGAGAAGGAAGAAGGTTTCTGAAGCTTCATGCCAGCTTCCCCACAAGGAAACAGTGGGCTGGCAAGAAATTGAAAATTGCTTCTGCTCCCACTGCTTTTTTGCCCTGTGCGAGCGCACAGACTGGGACTTCTTGGGGTGCAGTCCACAAGACAGTGTCGGCTGGCGGTACCCCGGAGAAGGGCCTACTCTGTAGCGGCTCCCGCCTTGTGGAATCAACTGCCCTTGGGGCTCCATTTGGCCCCAGATCTTCGTTCTTTCTGCCACAATCTGAAAACTTGGCTGTTCGAACAGGCCGGGCTGGACTGACCTCTTGGGGGTGGGGTTAAACTGATTTTATTTGGGCTTGTCAGGTTTAATTTGTTTTTAATGTATTTATTGATTGTATTTTTTGGTTGTGAGCCGCCCCGAGTCCTTTCAGAGAGGGGGCAGCATACAAGTCCAATTATTAAATTAAATTAAATTAAATTTGGTTTTTCTGTTAGGTAAGGAAATAACTCTGAAATGATAAACCCATGGTGGACAGGTTGTCTAGTGATATTAAATAACAAACTGAACTCTTTCTATATTATTATTATTATTATTGTTCACTTTTGAAGTATATTTGTATTAATGTATGGCTTAACCTGGGATAATTTGCTTTGTTTTTATAATCCTAGTTTGCACTTTAAGTTTGTTTACTCTTATTATTTCAGTTTCTCCAGTTACAAACTTGTGCAAGACTCTGGGCTGCTTACAAGGATTAAAACAACAGTATGTACAATAATACAATGTAGACACATCTGTGCCATTGTGGGGGTAGAGAATGACAATCATTAAGAACAATCCACATAGATTTAGTAATGGGTTTATATAATGCCCTGGCACATTGTCTGATGAAAGAGCCAGTCAGGGTTCTTTTAAAAGTTGGCAAGGTCAGGGCTATGTGGATCTTAGAGCAAGTGTTCCAAAAGGTATGTGCAATAGCAGAGAAAGTATAACTTCTGCGTCTCACCAGAGGACACTCTTTAAGTTGGGATCTAAGGCCTGACAAAACTTTTTTGGGAAGACATACTTGGAGATAGACAATCCTGCAAATATCCAGATCCTATGTCACATATGGCTTTATACACGATGAACAGCACTTTAATTGGCATCCATAAGCCAGGAGTGCAGCTTCTGTAGCACAAAGGCTAAATGAGTGCACTGAGGTATGCCCATCACTGCTCCTGAGTCTGCATTCTGGACCGGCTATACCTTCTGACTGGCCTTTAAGGGCAATCATATAGAGCACATTATGGTAGCCCATACAGGAGGTAACCAAGACATCACTGTCTATAAGTAGGGCATCTTGATCCATGAAAGGGTGCAAATGCCATGCAACATGAATCGGCACATTTTCCACTAGCTCCTGGAAAGAGTCCAGAAAAAAACCCAAGTTGCACACCAGTTCAATCTAGGGAAGTGATATCCCCTCAAGAACTAAGGTTAAAAAATCTCTGGGATTGGTGGTCCATGAAACCATGTACTTGGTCTTCAAGTAGGGTTGAACTTCTCTCCTTCCAACCCCCAATGGGCTTCAGGCACTGAAATAACATTACAGATACATTACTTGTTCAGCCCAGGGATGAGATATGTAACAGTGTATCACCAACATGACCTGTGTAATAGGATGATCTTACTCAGTGATTTAATATAGACATTACATAGGAGAGGTGAAAGTGTCAAGTCTTGAGGGACTCTCAGAGAACTGGGATTTGAACTCCGCTCTGCCTCCTGAAAACTGATGGAAAGTAATCAAGGAGAAAAAAGGAGAACCACTGCAACACTATGCTGTTCCCACCAATCACCATACATTTAAAAATATACCAAAATTGTTGACATCAAACACAACCAAGAGACCAATGTGAATCACCCATATCCAAAGGCTAGTCTAACATGTAGGAATGCCTTTAAATTGCCATGTATGGCAGCTATTATAAGATATTGTATAAGATTATATAGATACTTTGCAAGATCCCTTGATGTAGAAGTTGTTATAGTATCTTCAAATTATGCAAGCAGTGTTTGTTTCATGTCAATGTAAAGTATTTTCAGAACTTCTTTTGTTATTAGGGGACTGTTTTATGAAGTGGTTTCATATAGATCTGATTTATGCTTCATGCTAGGAAATGATTCATTAAATAAACCACAATTAGATAGGTTCACACAGGATGCTAAATCAAAGCTAAACAAACAAGATTTACTTGCTGTAAAGAGTGAGTCCAGTCACCTTTACTATAGTGTAAGAGTTGTAGCGAGGAGCAATATGAAAATAATAGAAGAAATACGTCGAGTGGTTCTGGAATAGCCCACATTGATATGTTTAAACCTAAGAATTGGTTTCATATTCCTAAGTCATGGTTTAGCTGTGATTTGTTGAATCACATTAGCTGTTTCATACCTAAATCATAGCCATATTGTGGCTTATTTAGATTTTAAAATACTTTTTGTTCATCCAGCCTTTATTACTTTTAAAGTACCTCAAGGTGATGAACATACCTAATACTCCTCCTTCCTCCTATTTTCCCCACAACAACAACCCTGTGAGGTGGGATGTGCTGAGAGCATGACCGGCCCAAAGTTACCCAGCCAACTTTCATGCCTAAGATGAGACTTGAACTCACACCCTCCCAGTTTCTCGCATGGTGTGTTAACCATCATACCAAACTGGTATCCAGCTTAATAATTGGAAAATGTGAAGGAAGAAGGGATTTTTCCTTTTATTTTTCCCTAAAGAAACACTACATTGAAAGTTTTCCCATAAGCTTATATCAGTCTTAAGTTTTTTTTAAAGTCTTTGCACTGATTATCTTGGAGTGTTGCAGTAATGACTGGGTGAAAATCTTTACCCCACCTTAGTGTTCTTTGTTTGAGTGGCAAAAGTTGATAAAATAATCTTTTTGTTACTATGTGTGCTAAAGGATAAGTTGATTTGACTTTGTGAACTCTCTTTGTGTGTATATACCAGCATTGCTCTATTGGATACTTGGATGTGGATAGAAAAACTGCTGTAATATTTTGTTTAGTTCTATAAAGAGTTGGCCGGCTCTTATGAAGCAAAATCAGTCATTTTCTTCAGCTTTGTGTTTGGATTCACCATGTTAGTTGGCTCCCATTTAAATGAAGGAAGAATAAAGGGCTGTTTTTATTTTTGATTGACATAAAAAGAAAATTTCAAAAACCATCCCTAACAATACAAAGCGTTTGAACTTTTCTGTTCTCTATATCAAGCTGTTGGGTTAGAATTCACCAGCTCATTGAACAGAAATAATCTAAGGTTAAATCTGAGATTTGGTTATGCCTCACAAAGGAAGCTGGTGCATTTAGTACAGACATATGATGAAAATATATTTCCCTATTTAATATGGACTAGCTCCACATTTACCCTTCTTACCTTATTAAGCATATGTCTACAGTTCCCAAGTTACTGATTTTTCCCCCCCAAAGTCCTTGTTCTATTCAGTTCTCTGTTAAAATGTATTTGGCAATCGTTTGCTTGCTATAAATCTCTGCAAACAGTCTAATTAGAAGATAGTATCCTATTTAGTTTTTAATACAGATTAAGAAACCAGTCCTGGCTTAAAGAAAGGTGGTTTTTGTGGTTTTATCATTTGTTCTTAAGTACGTAAGACACCATATCACAGGAGAAAGGAAATGACTGTAAAATCTTGGTCTGCAATTTTTATGCAGACACAGTAGGAAGTAAATTCCAATAACATTTGCAGTAAATGAATAGTATTTTATATAAACCCTCCTATAATATTATGGTTACCAGCCATGATTATGGTTCAGCCTATCTTAATCCAGCCCACTGCTATTTCGTTAACAATGGCTTATAGGTAGTGCTTGATTTAGGATCACAGTTGGGACTGTAACTTCCATCAGTAAATAATGCAGTTGTTAAATGAGTCATCACATGAACCATGTCTGCTTTTACAATTTTTTTTGTTGCGGTTGTTAAGCAAATCCAACTTCTCCCATTAACTTTGCTTGTCAGAAGCCGGCTGGGAAGGTCACAAATGGCAGTCACATGACCATGTGTGACTGTCATGTGACTGTAGTAAATGCACGATGGTTGTCAAGTTCCGCAATTTTGTGACCATGGAGACCCTGCAATTGTCATAAGTTCAGGGACCAGTCATAAATCACTTTTTTTCAGGGCCATTGTAACTTTGAAAAGTTGATAAATGACTGGTTATAAGTTGAGGACTTCCTGTAGTGTCATATATAAATCTACTCAAAATTTCGCAGCCCCTAAGAACAGCTTCTGTTAGATAACTGATTGCTCTGTTTCTTTTCTGCTCTCTATATACCGATAAATTATTCTGTAAAATTGACAGACCTTCTGGTGCAGATTTTAGATTATACTAGATTCCACCCACTGAGTTTTAGTTTTGTGTATAAACTATATAGCTAAGGAGGTTTAATTCAAGTCCTAAGATATTGATAGCAGGGCTGCAGTATTTTGCAATGATCGCTTAATTTAATCAATTTTTAATTAAAAGTCTAATTATTTTGATCGAGATTCCCAATTAGTTTATTTACAATAGTGTCTTTTATAAAAGCTGCAGATACAACCAGCATTTAAAACATGCTACATTCTCTCACATAGGAGAAATACCTCTTTTGTGTTCATATCTGATACAGTACATAGCATCATCTTTTCTGCTTCAAAAATACAGTTATTGTGATGATATAACCTACCAGTAAAATGTTCATATTTCGCTAAGTGGCTCGTATCCCTTTTTAACAGTAGTTTACATCTCAAAATCTATTTGGATGATCGAACAAATAACATTTTACATGTCCCAACTGATTGCTCGAAAAATTGACTACATGCTTCACAAAGCTCTGAGGAAGCCTGAAATGGATCGTTCGTAGCATGCTGAAGCTGAGTAAAATGCTGAGTAAAATGTTATTCTGCAACAGACAAAATATTCTAATGTAACAGTACAGAACCCTTGGAGAAGAACCAGTTCTAGGGAAGAAATAGGGAATTCTTTGGGTTTGGACAAGACTATCTACTTCTTGATAGAACTGTGCATGGGCTTTGGAAGTGAGGAGGCAAATATTCCTAAGAGAAGTTCCAGATATTTAATAAGATCAGGATCATATATATATATAGATTTGTTGAATGCTGCTCAGGGTCACCTGTGAGATGGCAGTTGATAAATTTGAGTAACAAATAAAAAAATACACATTTTATTTGTGTGTGTGTGTGTGTGTGTGTGTAAAAGAATCTCCACAATAAGACTACTATTTGCATCAAATTTTGTGAACATTAAAGCTTATTTGAGAGAGTTCTTTCTATCCCATAATGTTTTTTTCCCCATAAATTCCAGAAAATTTATATGCTGGAGTAATTTTGGAAATAGCCAATTTATAGTACTGCTTCCAAAAGCATCAGGATGAGATGCCCAGTAGTTTGGACCATAGAAAATTTGTAGCTCAGGGTTGAACTTCAGGGTCCTAAGAGTGAAAGTCCCACTGATGATATTACCTAGTTGGGTAATGAAATGTCTGCAACAAAACAACTGAGCTCAGAGAGCACCAAGGACCCTAGTAGTTTGTTTCTACAGGAAGTATATGGGATTTGGGTCAAGAAAAAGCATTTTCTGCATTTTTTCAGTGCCGTTGTAACTTCAGACAGTCACTACGTGAACTGTTGTAAGTCAAGGATGACCTGTAGTTTTAGTTTTGTAACCCAAAATAATAGATTGCTGAAAAGGGTATGGAAAAATTTCATAATTATTGAAACAAGTGCATTCCCTGTCTGGGAAGATTGCAGTAGATAGTTTTAGAAGGGCTAAACTGTCAAATTGCTTTAGTTTTTTTTCCTGCATTTGGGCGAAAGTTAATGTGCAATTTTGGGGTCCTCCTGAACTCGCTCGAAGAGCAGGTGGAGGCTGTGGCAGTTGCATAGGTTTGTCTTCTGCTCTGTTTCTGCCTGTTTGTGGATTGGGGAGTTAGTTTCTGGATTGCAGAACCAGGTTAATTTATATCATTTCCTATTGTGTTAATATAACACTGATGCTCTGAAAACTTCAATGGTTCCCAGTAGGTATCCAGGAATGATTGAAGGGGCTGTTTCTCATTGTTTCTGCTCATCCCACCAGGCCTAGCAGAGAGGCATATTCCAGGTCCTTTCCATCAAACGGAGCCATCTTGAAGAACCCATGAATTGTGCCTTTTCTGTGGCAGTACCTGCCCTGTGCAAGAGCATCCCTCCAGAAATCTAGATGGACCTGATTCCGTCAGCCTTCTGTAATGTTCTGAGGACCTGGCTATTCCCCTAGACATTTGGGCAAGGAGTTAGGGAAGCTTTCCTGGGAATGTAGCTTGGGAGTTTATAGTTTCAACCTTGAGCATCATAGTTACATGGTGGTGGTTGTTGTGACTGCATGCACTGCCCAGAGACACTGTTGTGAGATGGAAGGCATTATAAATCATATAAATCAATTAAACTATTTTCAGCCATATAATAATAGTTGTCCTGATCTTTATTGTCAGTGGAAAGGTGTGTAAGTTCTAGCATCTAGCTTGGGTGTCAAACTCAAGGCCTGCAGGCCGGATCTGGCCCACGGAGGAGCTGACCTGGAAACAGCGAAGGACTGGCCTGCAGCCCGCAATGCCTCTGCCAGCATACGGCCTGCCCGAGCTCCATTTTTGCTGGCAGAGGGTTGCAGGAAGCTGTCACACCCGAAAACTGAGCTTGGGAGCCCGTTTTCGCTGGCAGAGTGCTCAGGCCTCCACAGGTGCCTCCAATGCTAGCCACACCCACCTTACCCCCCCCCAGGTCAAACACAACCCTGATGTGGTCCTTAATGAAATCCGGTTTGACACCCCTGATCTAGCTGGCTTTTTTGATTCTGGTTTCAAGATAGGAAGTGGTGGGATTCAAATTTTTTTACTACCAGTTCTTTGGCTTTGGGTGGCAGGGAAGGATACTGTAAAATCTCCAGTCAGAGGTGGGATTTGCTGGTTCTCTGAACTACTCAAAATTTCCACTACCGGTTCTCCAGAACTGGTCAGAACCTGCTGAATACCACTTCTGAAGATAGCTTGCTTGCTTGCTTGCTTGCTTGCTTGCTTGCTTGCTTCCTTCCTTCCTTCCTTCCTTCCTTCCTTCCTTCCTTCCTTCCTTCCTTCCTTCCTTCCTTCCTTCCCTCCCTCCCGTCTCTCAGAAGTCCCTGTTTCATTGTTTTCTTTTTTTGTCTTCACAGACAACAGTATTGTTTTCTTTATGTAGATATTATTTTTGACATTGGGTTAGAATATCTAGACACAATCAACTAATTTTGGAAAGAAAAAATAGATCTGATTTGTACTTGTATGGGAGATGACTGGGAAATACTAAGATGGAAAGCTTAAAAATTAGGAAACTACTTTTGCATTTTTGTTAAGTAAACTGGAGGGCTATAACTATGAAGTCACCAGGATCTGATTCTAAGCTTTATTTGATGGAGGCTTAATCTGATTTTGTAGTTGGGAATTGCCTTTTTGGCTTAATTCTTGCCAAAATTTTTCTTTGAGCATGTATTTATATCTGAATTTTAGTATGCAATTCAGTGTTATCATGCAGTGTTAATGCCTAAGCATTTAGACAACGAGCAGAGTTTTGTGCAATGGTTAATGTAAAGTCTTAAATTGCAGTTTCTCCACAATTATATCTACAAAAATTTCATTTCATAACTATTCTGTCAAGAAGTTAATCATGCTTACTTTAACCTAGCTCACACGGTTGTAACCATAATTTCTTAAATAATTCAGTTGTCTGGGTTTACAGATCAGAAACAGGATCAGCCAAGACAAAAAATTTCCATCTTCCAAGACCTTCAATTTTGGAGAGTTGTGCTGATCAGTCTTCAGACTGGCACGCTGAGAATAGTGCTGTGACTGGTCTGTATTTTGTGGTTTCAACCACTTGAGATTAAAGAAACAAAAATAGTTTGAGTTTTGAGCCAAGAGACAAAAAACATAGGAAATATTTCTAAGAATTAAGACCTTTTTTTTCTTACTTGAAGAACTATCAAGAGGAAGAGTTCACTGTTGCTGTAATTGTCTTTTGTGTAGTGAGGATAAATCTATGTTTGCATTAATAAACTAACATATTACAAAAAAATTATTCAATTACATAGAGTTGAAAATAAGAGTAATAAATCCCATGGGCCTCCCTGACCTGCACAGCATCTCTGTGAGCATCTCTGTGAGCATCTCTCACATATTCGCACATACCATTCATGGCCTGCACCATCAAGTACTCCTTCATTCATTCTTCCACCTGATGGTAGCCACTTGCACTTGCAGCTTCCCAGCCAGTTTTCTGATACTCCCTGCCAGTTTTCCACAAGGAAACTCAGTGTGAAGTCATGAAGTCAGAAGCCATTCCTGATCCCACTGCTTTTTGCCCCCCATTGGTCATTGCATTTCTCTGTTTAGATAAGATCATTTGAAAAGATGATCCTGTTAAGTTTGCATGAAGAGACAGACGCAGAGTGCTTCAAGCTCTTTGTTTATTAGTGACTACAGCTCAGAACGAACCCACTTTGGCTGGGCTGCAGCTGCTACTTATAGCCAGCAGCCGCAGTTGCCAGCCAATCAGAGTGCAGGGTTTTCCCGCACTTTTTAAACCAATCATTTCTTACATTTTACAAGAACAGTTCAAACTAAACCAATGACTTTAAACCTGCATACATAACAGATCCAATGGGACATGGCTTGTTTAATTTCTGATAAATGCATTAAATTAAATGAATCCTTTACACCAAGAGCCTTGGTGGCTCAGGCTGTTAATTGCCTGCACTTAAGTTCCAGCTGTCTACAACTGCTGTAGGCTCGAATCCCACCAGGCTCAAGGTTGACTCAGCCTTCCATCCTCTTGGGGTAGGTAAATTGAGGACCCAAGATTGTTGGGGGCAATTAGCTGACCTTGTAAAAATGCCGCTTAGTAATAAGCAGGCATATACAATGGAATTAAGGCTATTGCTGAGCACACTGGGTTGCATCCCAAAAATTGTAAGCCGCCCTGAGTCTCCGGAGAAGGACGGCATATAAATGTAATTAAAAAAAAAACATCTCTTTTGCTGTGCGTATCCTGTTTCTTATTGTTGGGAACAGATTGAACAGAATATGAATCGTGTTGGCACAGTAGTTAGAATGCAGTATTGCAGGCTAACTCTGCCTGCAGCCAGGAGTTAGAACTTGACTGATGCAGCTTCCATCCTTCTGAGGTTGATATGGGGACCCAGATTGTTGGGAGCAATATGCTGACTGCATAGAGACGGCTGTAAAGCACTATGAAGCGGTATATAAGTGTAAGTGCTATTGCTATTTTTTGTTGTTGTATTCCTTGATTTCTCAGCCAGAGGGAACACTGATCAGCTCATAATGCCATCAGCATTTCAAGGATCATCAGCAAAGACAATCACAGGTTAGCTGAGCCCCCTTGAAAGATTGTGGTGTGGTGAAGCATCACTAAAATTCTGCATAAGCAAATTGGAGAGCTAGTGGGGCTGATGATTTTAGGATATTGCATACCCGCATTACATTTATGTACACTAACAAAGTCAGCTGCAACAATAAAATTATAATTCACAAAGGCTTTTACTTACTACTAGGCAAATCTAGAAAATTTCTGAGGTAGTATCAAACCACAAAACAGGTAGTATTAAGCTACATATTATATTTATTTTCTTTCATGGATGCCAGTTACCTAGTTTCTGTTTCTGATAATTACATCAATTTAACCTGCAATCCAAGATTGAAATTCTATTTTGCTGCAAATCAGGAGACAAGGATTTAGTGCATTTAAGGAGGGAAAAAGCACATATGAAACAAGGCTCCTGTTTGCTTGCTTATATGAAGTCTAATCTGATGTTGGGTCTCATACTTGAGAATACAGATAGCAAATGATTGGCAGGATGTTTTTCTTATCCTTATTAAGATAAGTAGTGACTTGTTCCTTTGGTTAGTACTAGAATTAAATTTTGTTTGTACTGTAATAATATATAATTGGTAGTTCAGGTGTTTCCATCCTTCCCCTGTAGACTGATAGATGATTCAACTGTCAAGAGCTATTTTTTCCTTTATAATTATTGTCCTTTTTATTAATAGTTACAGCACTGTTTCATACTGATTTTTTTAACTCTCTAAAATTAAAGGTTGAGTTATTATTTAAAGTAATATCTTTGGGTGCAGAGTTTGGTAACGCATTGTATTTACTAAAGTATACTAAATGGTATGAAGACCCTGAAATGCTTATTTTGGCAGATGGGGAAAAATCATATGATTAAGCAGATAAATGATAGATGCAATAATACTACTGTTATAAGAGCTGAGAATAAATCTTTTTAAAATTTTGCTGACAATTTTAAATGATCTGTGTTGATTAAACTTTGATTTTAGAAATAAATTTGAAATAAGATTTTGGAATTAATTGTGAGAATAAAAAAATTCTTTTATTTTGAATTCTTTTTTAAAGCAAACATAATAAGATAAGAATTGGATACTAGAGAGAACTAAAGATTATAATAATGGAAAATAAAACAAGTCAGTTACGGAATAAAGCAAAATATTTCAATTTTGGACCAATTGAAGTATATTTTCAAACAATAAACCCAGAAATTAATTTTAAGAGTATTTGCTTGTATAGGTGAACTTTTAAATGATGTTATGGAGAGGAACACGTTTAACCTGACAATATTTAGACTGATTTGAAGGTGAATTTAAAAATGACAGGCCACAAGAGTGATCTACAAAAGTTACCAGTGGACATCTTAATAATTAAAAGGATATACAAAAAACAAACTAAGAGCTGGAAAATATTTATATAGACAGCCATCTTATAACCAACTCTGGGTGGCTCCAAATCAAAGTTGGGAGGTTTTCAAACATTATTTGAAGAAACTAAAAAACAAGAAGTAGAAGGAAGGAATATAAAGTTGCTTTATTTGATCAGGGTTAAAATGCACATATTATTATCATTCGTAACCCTTAATGGACTTTTGCTGACATCAGGATTGAAATGATAATGATTTGTTTATAGATAAGAGATGAGATATGGGAAGAAGATATTATTTATTGCATTTTAAGAAAAGGTGATAAGTTACTGACATAGCTTAAACTTGTGATGAGGGAGGAAGTCACTTCTTTACATGTTTTCTTCTTTATTATATTCTTTTTTCTATTTTTTATTTTTTTCTCCTTTATGTCTCGGCTTATTTGAAATAAAATTTGGGGACCCATCCCCCATTATGTTATCTTTCTCTATCTCTCTAAGAGAGCCATTCATAGAGAGACAAGAATATGTCTTTTACACAGAGGCAACATGGGATTTGCTGCTGGCAGGTACTATAATTTTAGTTGTAAACTCTTGATGAGCTTTAAGTTTGCAGATTGCTGGTTGTGCACTAATGCTTTTCTTTATGCCTTTCGATAGTCTTAAAATCAGGCTATGAGAGTCATAATATGTAGAAATACTAATACTAACAGATATAATGCTTCTGTCTAGAAGTGTTCTTGAGGTTAGTGTGGTTTGTTTTTCATTAACAGAGAACTCAACTGGTCCCTATTAGCACCCTGTACAGAAAATTATTTAAGACAAATGATGCATGAGAAAAATGACAAATAAAGGTCTGGTTCTGTGATTCTTACACTCTGTGTGATGAGTACCCTATTCATTGTGGGGAGATGAGCTCACACTTGTATTATTAAAGCTACATGGGGCTCCCTGTGTGGGCTGTAATACTTGAACAATGTACCGTATAATTTCAAGCAATAGGTGGTGAAAGTAGACCTGAATCACTTGAATAAAATCCAGAGATCAACTGTGAGATCTGTATCTTTGTTTGTTAGATTTTATCTCAAGGATATTTTTACCTCATCTCAAGGATAGTTTAAATATGAATGTCCTAAAATTGTGTAAGCAACACAGACATGCTGAATTGACTGTGGGGAGGCTCTAAGAAAGGCAGGTAATAATACATCTATTTCCAGGTCGATTTGCCAATTTTTTTTGGCAACTTGAGGTAGCTTTAAGTGCCACTTACTTAATGTAATAGAGTTGTAAGGTGGCCCAATTAAAAAAAATTCTGGTCAGTATAATGTATTGCAGAGATAAAGAGAAAAAGCCATCAGATGATACGGAGAACTCAAATGCCCACCCCCGTAGAATCAGGGCCCATCAAGAACTCCAGTAGGCTGTGAGTGAAAGGCCAGTTTTAAGGACTTTTTAAATTAAGGCAAGAGGGGCAGGCATGTGAGTCCTATGGGGGATGCTGTTCCAAAGATGAGGAATAGTGACATTAGATGATGACCCTGTCTTCATGATGGGAGCAAAAACTGCTGACTTATCAGATTGAACAGAACAAGCAAATAAGGAGATAGATGTATAAATGGCATCTTGACAGGTATGGGCAATGAAGCAGATTACACGTATACCCATGTTTAGACTGCTATCTAACTTCTCTTTAGTTTCTCACTTTTGCTGAGTACTTTTTCAACACCGTATATTTATTACAAAGAACTATGAATATTACCTTCCATTTTAAACAAATACTGTGGGAAATTCATTGCTTTATGGAGGTGGACTTTAGTTATCCTGAAGCTCATCTATGAGAACATATGCTTACAGAGAGATGAAAATGATACGAATGCACATGTTGGCTAGGTCCCCTGGCAAAATTAAAATTATATTTTTCCCTGGGGGTCCATCAGATTTCAATGATATATATGATTGTGCAAAAGGTCATGGGATAATGATACTAAAGTAGAATCTATAATATTGTCTCACATTGATCTTGGAATTGATTTGTTTCCTCTCACGCAGAAACATGGGCTGATTATGACAAACTCAATTAATAGGATAATGTTAAATGTTCATCAGTGTTGGACATTCTTTTTTGCCCTTATTAAAACTTCCTTCTTCATACAAAGCACCAAAATTACCTTTTTTTTGCATGTATTGAATAGAAAATTGTTTTCTTTTTCAGCCTTTTTTTCAACTTATAAAATTACGAAAACTTGGGCTTAGTGATAATGAAATCCAGCGACTTCCACCAGAGATAGCAAACTTCATGCAGCTGGTAGAACTTGATTTGTCTCGAAATGGTAAGCATGAATATGTGTAAATCTGTATTAAGGCTTTTTTACAGCACAGTTGAAAATGAGTCAGACTTAATTATTGCACTATAGAATTAGTTGGCAAATAGGTTGATGTATCTCTTCTTACTCTTCATGACTGACTTGAAAAAAACGAACTATTAATGTCCAAATGAAAAGCAAGCTAATGAAGGGCCTGCCTAATGTAATAAGGTCCCATGTTAGCTTGGCATGAAAATTTCCATGTCCATCCTTCTTTTGTTTGAATAGCTCTTAAGACTGGCTCAAGCCCTGCGTTGTGACTGCCTTTTTTATGCCGCCTTAACTGTGGCATGCAGAATTTGCCACATATCCACATTATTTGAGCAACAGCAGTTACTTTGCAGGACTGGACAAGCTTTATGCAGTGCGTTCAACAAATGCCTGGATTCACACTTTGCATAATGGCTTTTTAAAAAGTTTTTCCTTGATGTATGGTATTAACAAAGCCGTTGTGGGGTGGGGTTTTTTTGGAGTGGGGAGTAGTGTCTTGTTATAACTCAGCCACCTGTGAATTATTTAATAAACACCACCAAGCATGATGCATAATTCCAATCATTGTCTAGATTTTGCATTATTTTGCATATTATTGTTTAAGAAAGGGGGAAAGCTTATTTTAATTGATTTTTGTAGACAGTATGGGATAGGGGAACTTATAGTTTGAAAGCGTTTTTTTTTAAAATTAAAGCTTGATATGAGGTTAAGAACCAGCAAATGAAAGAAATATACTGCTGAACATATCTTGATCCTGAAAGATGTTAGTTAATATTATTTTCATTGTCATGTTCTCCCAGAGCATCTTGTCTAAGAAAGTTGTGGTATAGGCTGTACAAATGGTATGTTTTCCATTAATACTTTTGAGAAAAAAATGGCAGATAAATTTTATTGGGATCATTTTAAAACATTCACAGTTGCTAATTGTATTCCTGAGAATCGTATAATCAAAAGCCTCCTCAAGTATTATTTAAACCAGATTTCCCATTCATATATGCTTCCACATTAAAAAGTGATATCTCTTATATTCAGAGGACATTAGATTAGAAAATAATTTAAAGTAACAATGGAGGCTATTAACCTTCTGTTTTTTAATACCAGTTGCAATCTACTAACTAACAATTAACATTTCATTTGATTTTGGTGCCTGCCTCAACCTTGTTGTCACAAGCATAAAAGTTATAAATGAAGACCTACCCCTTGGACATCCCTGAAGGGAAGAAACTGCTTTTTAAATTCTTTGCTGTTATCCAGCATCTTTGCTCTTTTGTCCTAACAAGTACCCACCAAATTTTACATGCCTGTTTTTATTTTGCTTCAATGTCCTCCTTCGCACTTTGAGTTCAGAAGTATTTATTGATCACTTGGACATACAAACTGTGGTCCTAGACCTCATGTGCCCCTCATTGTCATTTGTTTATTAGATTTCTTTTCCACCTTTTGTCCAGGAGCTCATGGAATTCTGTTCTCATGCAGAATTCTCTCTTTATTTGATCCCCATAGTAACAACCTCATAGGGCAGATGGGCTTGAGTATAACTGGCTGGCTTAAAGTCAACCAGGGAATTTCCCTGGCAGAGGACAGACTTAAACTTGTGTTCTTCCCAGTCCTATTCTAGGACTTCAGCCACTACATCTAACTGTCGTTCTTGGTTTAATTTAAAAAAAACCCTTTAATCATTCAGTAACTTGATAAACATTAGTCCTTTCCTTGCAGTCTGCTGCATAGGGAAGATAGAAGAGACGACACAGTTAAAGGAAGAAGACTTAAGAATTAGTTCTCTGTCGTTTGCTCACTTCAGCCCTGCCCAGAGAGTAGCTGGCAACAATTAGAACCATGAGAAAAAGATGTGTATTTTTAAAAGAAATTGTCTTCCTTTGGCCTAACATGAACTATACCCATTGTATAAGGATAACTGTTGCATTTCCTTTCCTGATACATAAAATAATTAGCCTTGATTTTATAACTGATCTGACACTTTCTTTAGGTCCTTTTCTTTTCAAGAGTCTAAATTTGGAAACTACCTGACCAAAATTCCAGTTTTACGGAAGTAGGTTTTGCTAGCCATTGTGGATAATGATGTTTTGCTAGCCATTGTGGATAATGATATGTGTATTCTAGTTACAATGAAATCATCCAATTGGGTGGTCCACTGCCATTTTTTAAAAACTGTTTTAGACATTTTACTGAAGAGGCTAAAGGAGGACATTTTAAACATTGCTGAGTAATGTGCTTTGTGTTGAGCATTTGCTATAATTGTTATTATTTTTTGCTACAAGTCTTTTCTGTTTTAGGCACTTTTAAAATGTGGCTACAAGGTAATATTTCACTTCTCTGCTATTTCATTATGAGCTTCTTTGTGTCTTGCTTGCTGTCTTAGTACTTAGAATTGCACTAAGTTTCTTATTGAAGTAGTTTCACAGCTAAAATACAAATGAGCTTCATAGATATATTTTTCAGTGTAAATATTGGAAATATCACAGTACATGATATTTCTTAGGAACTTTCTTTACTTCCAAGTTATTTGTACTTAATTAAAACTACTTCTTCATTTACAGGTATTTCAGGTAGCATAATTAAGGGTGTGGATATTTCTTAATATCAAAGAATATGTATGTGAAGATATAGATCTAACTATATATACATACAAGCACACTCACTTTGAAAACAAAGCATTAACTAAATGTTTTGTAGAAAATACCATGAAACATAGCACTTTTTAAAAAAAATTACATTTATATGCCGCCCTTCTCCGAAGACTCAGGGCGGCTTACAATTTTTGGGATACAACCCAGTGTGCTCAGCAATAGCCTTCCTTTCATTGTATATGCCTGCTTATTACTAAGCGGCATTTTTACAAAGTCAGCTTATTGCCCCCAACAACCTTGGGTCCTCAGTTTACCTACCCTGAGAGGATGGAAGGCTGAGTCAACCTTGAGCGTGGTGGGATTTGAACCTGCACTAATTGCGGGCAGCTGGAACTTAAATGCAGGCATTTAACAGCTTGAGCCACCAAGGCCCTTTTTAAATAGTGAATGTTAGTAATTACTAATAGTTCTGCAAGCTTGTACCATAAGTAATTGTATATTCTACCCAGTTTTGAATCTGTTACACATTTGCATTGCCAAATACAGATTTTCCTTAAAAAGGCTTCAAACAAGTACTTCTTCCTTCTGAGGCTAGTCCTGTTTTCATCCTTAAATGCTGACTGTTTCATGTTAATTTGATTCAGATTAATTCTAACAAGAATAGGGATTTGAGAAATGAGAGAATCTCAAATAGAATCACATTGCCCTAAATGTGAGACTGAAGAAAGCAGAAATGGTGTCAGAATTTAGAACAAGCATTAACATTTAGTTTTTAACAGGACAAACTGATGATGGAGGGAGTCAGGGATTATGAGATTGGCTGGGAAACTATCACAGAACATTGAAGCTGAAGACCACAGCAGCACCCAGTAACTTGGAAGCAATCACAACATCCCCACATTTCATTCTCTCAGGAACCATGCATCCTAGGTTTCGGATATATTCTGTAAATTAATCCATTTGAAGTACTTTAGTTCAGAAATTGGTGCCCTATGGTGCATTGTTTTGCCAAGATAAAGGTCATGACATCAAAGGTTTTTGTAGTATGCAGATGTCAGACCTTGTTTTCATTTGGGTAACTTAGCAAAACATGTTAAACTGCTTTTCCTTAACTACAGGTTAACACATTAGTTAGTTCTAGTATAGACATTATACCAGGCCTAACCATAAGAGTTTATGGTGCTGTTCTAATCACTGGATAATAAGTTTTTAATTAAAATTTTGATTGGCAAACCCAGGTTACAATTCCCTCATTTGATAATGCTGTTAGTTGGTGTTATATTTGTTTAAAAGATGTTGAAAACTTCTCTTTGTTTATATGTATAAAAAAATGGCCAATAGAGGAAAGGAATCCTACAGTCCAATATTCTAGTTTAATTGTAATGAATTAGCTCAAAAGCCAGAAAAACAGCTAAACCTTTGAGATCTTTAAATCTCTTCAATAAGCAAACTGTAAAAAGAGGAAATTTTAGATGGAACTGAGAAGGGAAAAGTCTGGAAAAAATCCAGAATCTCTAATTGCTGTTATTTAAGCCTATAATGGTTAGAAATCTAGGAAGAGAATCAGACGTCCACATTAGGCTCCACCTAGTGGCACTTAGGTTAGGTCCATAAATGTGGTTATTAAGTTCCAGGGATGCACTGTTATACATTCGAAAATATAGAGATCCAGCTGTACTTCAACATCTCTGCATCTGCAAGAAAAACATATATATTCCTTGAAAGATGGAAATAAATATACAGTGTTTGTTGTTATGTTATGGTGTTATGTTACGTTATGTTATAAAACAAACTAGAAGTTATTAAAGTTGGTACATTAAATCAAATATCTCTGAACATCTTAGAGCTATCCTAAGGTGACCAACTGTCCTCCTTTAGGGAGGACAATCCTTCTTTTGTAAGTTCTGTCCTCTCTCAAAAGTGTCCTCCTACATGTCCTCCTTTTCGATATTTGAAGACTAATCTGTAAATCTCCGTATTTGATTGATGCCGATCCAATCCGTTGTGTGTGATGTGACGTATTTGTATTTGACATGACGATTCATCAAGGCTCGGTACAGTGCGGCGAGATGCGATTATGAGACGCATGCGCTCTGCACAAAATTGTTTTGAGAGAGTGTGCCGTGCGCAAGAGTGCGCCGTGCAAGTGGCTTTGTTTTTTTCTCTTCAATTTATTTCTGTCCTCCTTCTCATTGTAAAAAAGTTGGTCACCTTACTATCCTAATAAAGCTATTGTTGTAAGAAGGATACTAAAATGTTTCTTGCAGCCACTATGGTTTAGTAGGCCTTTTCATATTCTCAATTACTTCTGCAAAATTTCATAAAAGACTGCTGCTTCTTTTCAAGAAAAACATTACCTCTGCTGATAATGGCCTAGCGTTGGGGATTTTTCTTCCCTTCTTTTTCCTGTTCCCATTCTTTGCTTTCATTGCTTAGGAGGATAAAGAATGCAACAACCCCTGGTGAGCCATTGTGCAATTTTACTTTACAAGTTACCTAAAGCCTTAAGTATAAATTTATGCCTGGGTTAAATCTATGTGAGGAAAAAAAAAGAAATTTCCAACTGGGTGTGGTATGGTTTAGGTTTTGTTTACAGAAACTTCATAGGAAGTTAAGAAAGGGTGCTGGATAAAGCACAGTGGAATTGTTCCAGCCACGTTCTTCCTTACCTTGGTTCAGATAACAGGGGTTTCATTTGCTATGTTCAATTCTGTGGGATTTTAGTGAGGCAGCATGAGGTAGTAATGTCAGTCTTATTAGACTCCCATGCTGCGCTGAAAGTAGGTTTTTCAGCTGTGATTGCAATTCACATTTCAGCTGTGATTCTCTTAGCATTAAGTGTATGGAGAGAAACGTGTGTCCTCGTATTTATAATCCTGCTTGCATGGCATTTTTCCCATTAGCCATGCTAACTTTCAGTTGACGGAGTGCCTGTTTACACCATCCTGCGTCATACAGCTTATACTTTATAGCCTTACGGTTTAGCAGTGCCAGGGCATCCACTGCCAAAGCATCTGGTCGGTCACATGTATAAATAAAAGCATTCTGTGTTGTGTAGGACAGAAAGGGACCTACACATTCAAGAGAGTTGGATTGATTAACTAGCGCCATTAAATATTCTTTGATCTGGTTAGCTGTAGAACAGAATTGTATAAACAGGTGCACATCAATCTATTTGATCCATACTTAATAGGACATTTTCCCTAGTTAACACACACACACCTCCCCAACTATTGGCTTTTGGAAGAGTTTGCCAAAAATTCAATCCTGATACATTTATTCTCCTTAAAATTGTAGTTGTTAATTGAGAATAAGGCGTTAAAAATTCTTGTTAGGACAAGTTGACAGTGTTCAGAATCTGTGTTCTCTGGAACTGAAAATTGTAAATACAGATGAAGGGTTTTAAATTCATATATTTTATTAAATTTATATGACCACCAAATCAGAAAACCTAAAGTTGGCTTATATTGTTATGTATGCAGGTTTGAATGTCATTGGTCTAGTTTGAACTGTTCTTGTAAAATGTCAAATATGATTGGTTTAAAAGTGGGAAAAACCCTGCACTCTGATTGGCTGGCAACTGCGGCTGCTGGCTATAAGTAGCAGCCGCAGCCCAGCCAAAGTGGGTTCGTTCTGAGCTGTAGTCACTGATAAACAAAGAGCTTGAAGCACTCTGCGTTTGACTCTTCATGCAAATCTAACACTAGCGATGAAGGTGGGATCCTTCCCGAAGAGAGAAGACAACGCGGAGAACAAGCTGAGAGAGATGGCTGCGCTGAACACCCCCCCAGCCCCGTTTGATCCGATGGCAGAAGACTGGGACTCGTATGCAGATTGTTTCCAAATGTATTTGGAGGGAAAAGATCTTGCCGACATTTCCGAGGAGCGGAAGAGTGCGGTCTTTCTCACCCACTGCGGTCCGGCCGTTTTCAAGATGGCGAAGGCATTGGCGGGAGCTGCAGACGTGAAGGTAATGGACTGGCCCGACTTAGAAAAGTTATTAAGAGCCCATTACGCCCACAAGTATCGTGCCTCATTAAGAGACACAATTCTACGTCGGGATCAAGGGGAAAGCGAAAACGTTAATGACTTCGTGGCAAGTTTAAGGGACATTGGGGTGCATGTGAGTTTATCAACTTTGAAGAGGCCATGCGATCGATTTGTTCTAGGCCTAAAAGACAAGGTTTTGCAGAGCAAATTATTAATGAAACCTAAGATCACGCTTAAGGAGGCCATAGAAGAAGCTTCTTCAGTGGAAGCTACCAAGTCCTCAGCAGCAGCCATGAAGAAAATTAACAAGGCGAAAGCCATCCTGATGTGGAAAAATCCACAACAACCCATTGCAAGCAAATAGATCCTGATTCGGACTGTAGCAAGGTGGAGGAAGGAATTTATAGACTCAGAATGGAGAAGAAAAGGAAAGACCTTGGAAGAAAGAGGCAAGACTTTTATTGCAGAGGTTGTGGGGGGGGGCACCCCCGCACTGAATGCAAGTTTTTTGATACCATCTGTCTCCGTTGTGAAAAAAGAGGTCACCTAACAAGAGTCTGCAAATCATCCAGAACTCCACCAAGCAGAAAGAAGTTTCCTGACAAAGATTTCAAGCCTAACAACTTCAGTGAGAAAATGGGGCGCAATACAGAAGCAAAAGGGAAGAATGAAATGCATCAAACAGTCACCATTGGTCATTCTTCACCCTTAAGAAGCAGAAAAGTACATGTGAAGGTATTTATTGAAGGAAGGCCTTGCCAAATGGAAGTGGACTCAGGCTCCTATTTATCTATGGTGTCATGGGACACTATTCATAGGCTACTTCCCAACATTCAGAAGAAGCATTTCCAGAAGCAAGCACTGACTCTTAAAGACTACCAAGGGAACAGATTCCAGTAGTTGGAACAAGAGAATTCAACGTGAAGTTCAAAGGCCACACCAACGTTGCCCCTGACCATCGGGACAAAGACGCCCAAGCTTGCTGGGACTTGAGTGGTTCAATCCACTAGGCATTGAGGTGACTGGCATCAATCATGTGAGCAACACTGAATGGGAGGAGGCCTTGAAGTCTGAGTTTCCAGAGGTCTTCAGCACGGATTGGGCAAGTATATGGGGACCCCTATCACTTCAACCTAGATCCCAAGGTGCCCCCAATTTGTTTAAAGCCCAGAAGGGTCCCATTTGCCTTAAAGGAAAAATTGATGCACAATTAGATAAACTAATAGCTCAAGGAGTTTTAGAGCCCACTGACCACTCCAGATGGGAGACACCCATAGTCATACCAGTCAAGACTGATGGGTCAGTAAGAATCTATGGAGACTATAAGGGGACATTGAACCATGCACTTCAACAGAGTGCATATCCAGTTCCAGTGGTGCATCATTTATTACATTCACTTGGCAGGGGTACAGTTTTGGCCAAATTGGATCTGGCCCAGGCATATCAACAACTAACAGTTGATGATGCCACTGCAGAGGCCCAAACCATTGTGACTCATAGAGGTGCCTTCAAATGTAAAAGGTTACAGTTTGGAGTAAGCGTGGCACCAGGTATTTTCCAAAGTCTTATGGAAAGGATGCTCCAAGGAGTGCCAGGGGTAGTGCCTTACTTTGATGATGTGTTAATCTCTGCTGAAAATGACACTCAATTACAAGAGACTCAGAGAAGTCCTTACCAGATTCAAGAAAGGGGTTAAAAGTCAAGGAAGAAAATGCACTCTTAGAACTGACAAGGTTGAGTTCTTGGGCTATATGATTGACAAGCATGGCATCCACCCTACAGATGCCAAGGTTCAAGCAATCAAAGAAGCCCCTAGACCAAAATGCAAAACAGATTTGCAAGCCTTCCTTGAACTTATTAACTTTTATCACATGTTCCTACCTCAGAAGGCAACCATTGCAGAACCATTACACAGATTACTTGACAAAAGTCAGTTTGGGTCTGGGGCAGGAAGGAACAATCAGCATTTAACAGTATTAAAAGACTAATCACGTCTGATGCTGTACTGATACAGTTCTCTGAGAATTTACCTGTTGTACTGACTTGTGATGCATCCCCTTTGGAGTGGGGGGGGTTGAGCCACAGGCTTCCCAGTGGGAGGAAGCCCCTATTGCATTTTACTCTCGCCCTTGACCAAAGCAGAGAAATTACAGCCAATTGAACAAGGAAGCATTGGCAATTGTTGCAGCTATCAAGAAATTTCATGAGTATTTATATGGGAGAACATTTACCATTGTCACAGATCACAAACCTTTGTTAGGCACTGTGGCAGGAGACAAACCTACACCCACTATCCTGAGAACATTTACCATTGCACAGATCACAAACCTTTGTTAGGCACTGTGGCAGGAGACAAACCTACACCCACATCCTGTCACCAAGAATGCTGAGTGGACTGAATTTTGCTGCTTATTCATACAAACTTATCCACAAGCCTGGCAAGGACATTGGACATGCTGATGCCTTGAGTCATTGCCCACTTCCTTGTCACAGGGAGGACTTTGAACCTGAAACACACACCTTTTTCCTAGAACTGTTGCCAAGCTTCCAGTACACACTGCTGAAATTGCCAGAGAGACTGCCAAAGACACTTTATTGGCTCCTATTATAGGCTGAATTAAGAAAGGTTGGCCTCTTCAAGATCTACCTCACCTTGCCCAACCTTTTAAGTCCAGGCAAACTGAATTATCTGTATTAAGAGGATGTATTTTGTGTGGTAACAGGGTGGTTATTCCTGCAAACTGCAAAAGAGGTTTGGAAATGTTACATGAGGGTCATCCTGGTATTGTAAGGATGAAGGGATTGGCCAGGAGTTATGTATGGTGGCCAGGTATTGACAAAATGGTTGAAAACTGGGTTGCATCTTGTCCAACTGTCAGGTAGTCAGGCCTGCCCCACCTCTCCCTCAAACAGGAATGGGAATGTCTAGGGGCCCATGGTCTAGATTCACATTGATTTCGCTGGCCCTACCAGAGGGCACACCTTCCTTATTATAGTAGATGCATATTCCAAATGGCTAGAGGTAATCCCTATGGCATCCACCACAACTGATGCTGTCATCAAGCAGCTCAAAAAGCTTTTGTAACCCTGGTTACCTGATGTTCTTGTTCTGACAATGGCCCTCAATTTACATCCAACCTTTTGAAACCTATTTAGCACAACAGGGTATCAGATATGCCCTGACTGCCCTGGGCAGCCTTCTCGACAACGTCGGGTTGAACGATGGTACGCTTACCAAGGAAAGCTTCAGCAATTGGGTCCTGGGGACATCACTGAGAAAGTTGAAAACTTCTAGTGTTCAGCACATCACCTTAACCCATCAACTAACTTATCCCCAGCAGAGGTGTTGATGGGTAGGAAACTAGGTCTCCCTTGACCACCTCATCCCTCTTAGGGAAAGTTTCCTTAGCACTTCAGTCACGCACCCAACGCACCACTGGATTCCACTGGCAAAGTTCGCACGTTCAGTGTGGGTGATTCTGTTTATGCTAAGAACCTTATGGGTGAACCTTCATGGATTCCTGCTGAAATAACTCAAATAACTGGCCCTCATTCTTACAGGGTACAAACAGAGGATGATGTCCTCTGGAGCAGGCACATTGATCAGTTAAGATCCAGATTACCTCAGGAACATCACAATTGTTCCTCTCTAGTTCCCATACCTAATGCCTTTTCTAGGGGAAGGGGAGGAGCATGAGGATAATCAGCAAGCAAGAATCAACCCCATGTGTAACGAGCCATTACGACAGGAACCATCCCAAAACCTGTCACAATGCCAAAATCCATCCTTACAAGTGGAAGATTGCACATCACTACCTGCCTTGGGTGCTGACATTGGGCTGGAGATGGGTTGGGAGGAGAGACCAGATTCTAACAATCAAACAGGATCTTCCTTCATAGGAAGTCCAACTAGGGAAATGTCAGCAGACACATTTCCTCTCTCACTGGGTGAGAACGTTAAAACTTCTGAACCATGAAGGTCTCAACGTAAGAGCCCCACCTATTTAAAAGAATACATTAGATAGGTTGGGGTTTGAGTATGGAGTGAACCTAGTGGGGAGGGGTGTTATGTATGCAGGTTTGAATGTCATTGGTCTAGTTTGAACTGTTCTTGTAAAATGTCAAATATGATTGGTTTAAAAAGTGCGGGAAAAACCCTGCACTCTGATTGGCTGGCAACCGGCTGCTGGCTATAAGTAGCCAAATCGGGTCTGTTATGAGCTGTAGCAAAGTGCAATGATGCAAATGATATAAAATAAAATAGGATGGTGGCATAAGCAGTGCCACTATAAGGTTATCAAAATATTGTCAAATTAATACATATGAAAACTTGGAATACTTTAGACTCATGTAAAAGCTGGTTATTTTCTTAAAACCACTTGTATGTGTTGACTATGGTTAGATCCATACCCTGTGTAGCAAGCCACTCATGATTTAAGACATTGCATACACCTACTCAATTCATTCAATAAATCATGATTAAAGCAACCTCAGCTTAATGTGATATGTGAAACAGGCCTATGGCTAACGTCAAACAAATAAGCTGTGTTCTTCTATGATTGATGTATGGAATTCTGAATACTCATATATTAAACCTGATACAGCTAGTATTTGACTTACAACTGGTAATTGTTTGAAGTTATGATTATGATTAACCCAAATCATAATTTCAATCCATACGACCCAGATTCAAAGTTCTGACAGTTGGACCTCTTCCATGGTCACATGACTAGAGCTTGGGTACTTAGCCACACAGCTACATTTACAGCTATTTGCAGTGTCCCACAGTCATGTGACCATGTTTTACAGTGCTTTTGCAGAAACCGGCACTTTTGGTTTTGGCAAAACTACCTATACCCATAGCAAACCATTGGTTCAATTAATGACCCCTGTGGACTGCTTAATGACTGCTGAGGTGGACTATCCTATACTGCCAAATTGTAAAGACAATAGTATGCTTTTTTGGGTTAAAGCTTGACTTCCATTTATCAAGCCTATTCCATCTCTTTCCTCTAAATGCTATTGTGTAAAAGTCATGATTAATTTGTCATTATTACATCAAGTTTATTATTACAATTAAAGAATATTGTATTAAAGAAAATAAAACCAGAAAGATAAAATTAATGAAATAGAATTAATAAAAGACTGGCAATTTAATCCTGTTTGTGCTAGTTGTTGCTGCACTTTCATTGCAGTCTCACAGAATTTGGCTACTCTGTGGGTGAAAGGAAGGTTGGAGACCGAATGAAGATAGTACATATTATGTTCTTCTCTCCTTCCTGAGAGACATTGCAGCAGGGGTAGTATGTAATTTTGGTCCAGATCCCTATACAATTGCAGTGAAGCAATAAATGTTAGGTGTTTTCTATTTCCCCAGAATCACATTGGTAAGTTCTGTTCTGTTAGTGCAGTGACCCCCAACCTTTTGGGCACCAGGGACTGGTTCCATGGAGAGAAGCTTTTCCGCGGACCGGAGGGGGCATGGTTTTGTGTGCTCCCTACATCCCACAGATGGGGCTTCACTTGTTTGCGCAAACCAGTTTCTGGAATGCTGTGGATCGATGCCAGTCCACAGACCAGGGGTTGGGACCCCTATGTTAGTGAGCATTTGGTGAATTTGCCCTGCAGATGTAAGCCTATTACTGGCTTCAAAAAAGTCCTTATTCAACCTGGGAAAAGTTAATACCTGTAGGTAGCTTGTGGATTGCCAAACACTTTTTGGTATTAGCATTCTGCTCTTACAGCAAAGACCTTAATTTGGTATTTGGTATCATTCAACTTTTTTGAGGGACTCCCTTTTTTCCTTGGTCAAAAACAGAAGAGAGAAATAGGTCTATGGCAAGTCTGGAGCGTCTCAATCGCTGATTCATTGCTAACCCCATGGTGACAAGTAATCATGTTTCAGACTCAGTGGAACCATGCCATTAAGAAAGAGAGTTGTCTTCAACCAATATATAGTATAATTACTAACAGCCCTGCTCTTACTTCTACTTTGGGCATGCTGGTCTTGAGCTTAAGCATTGTAATAGGGACTCTCTTTGGATCCGTGAGTATGGACCTTATACATTTGATTTCCTGATTGCAGGAGATAATTAATATTAGTCAGATAATTAATATCTGATTTTCCCTCCTACAGATATTCCTGAAATCCCTGAAAGCATCTCATTTTGCAAATCATTACAGATAGCAGACTTCAGTGGAAATCCTCTTACAAGGTAATCCTTTCCAAACTTTTTAAAAGTGTAAAATTGTCTTTTTCAGTTTTATATATCTTCTTCAAATAATAGATTTGATTCTACTAAAGAAAAATTGGTTTTTAATTGCCGTTGCCCCAGGAAGAATGTAATGGTATTCAGACGTGTTAAAAATTGTGATCAACAAAAGAAAAACCTGAATTAAGGGATCACTTTAACCTCAACATTGATAAGCATAGCAATAAAGAAAAAAAAGGGGAAAGTTCATGCTACTCAGATCTGAGGTCACCTGTGACTTACAAATAGATACCTGCAATCTGTAATAGCTGGCTGGAACTCATCAATGATATAGAATCTGAAAAAATCTTAGGCAGCTTCAGAAGTTGTAGCAAAGCTAATAGATGTCTCAGGACTATTATTTAATACCTAGTTAGCACATGTAGATATAATGGTACTGGTAGTTTTGAGGGATACTTCTGAGCAAAAGATAATAAGATACCTCAGTTTTTAATTAATGGTTTGACCATGCAGTTTAAAAAAAAACACAACCCATATGAAATGCTACTTTTGCTATTGAGAATGGATATGGAGGGATGACTAGTTGCTAATTGTCTCGGAGAGCAAACTCCAGAAAGAAAATTGGCTGGCAGATGCCACTGTATCTCTGGTGATTCAATGTGGTGCTTCATTGCCTCCCACTCATTAAAAGTTCTCCTCTGATTGAGACAAACGGTGTAGCCCAGACAAGTTAAAATGTTCCCTATTCCATCCATCCTACCAACAGCTAATTGCTTCCTGTTAAGTACCAAGAACAGGGCTGATAAATTGGCTCCTTGGTGACAATATCTCATGTGGAAAGAAAGCAGTTGTAATTCACTGTTTCGTAAGAAGTTATAGCCAATGCAGACAACCCATGGCCACCAATCCCTTCTTTTTTCACAGTCCCTGAACCCCCTTCTGATCACACTGTCAGTTTCAGGGTATACTTACTGAAAGTCCATTTCAATGTTTCAGGTGGGACACTCACTAAAATAGTTATGTGCCTTTGAAAATAGGTTTGGCACACTTTAAACCAAAGTTCTTTCCCTGAGAACTTTTAAGTCAAATGTTTTTAAAGCCTGAGGTGGCTCAGTGCATTTTTGCATAATTGTCCAATCTATTTGGCTTACTTTTCTCTCTGCCACTTTTCATTGCAAATCCTGGTCATCAAATAGTTGTCCATCCTTGCTCAGAAAGTTGGTATTTAATATGCAGGAGTCCCTGTTTTAAAATGAGCTCTTATGTAGACTGACCACTGTCATCACACAAAAGACCAATAAATATTTAATGTTTGACTTGGGCTAGTCTGTTGGGATTCACTGCCATAGCTCTGCTGTATTTCAGTGAAGTAATGATTTCCTTTAAAAAAATAAACTTGTTCTATGTAGGAGAGAATATCTGTCAGGCATGAAGAACCAGAAATGAGACCAGGAATTGATCAGAGTGATATGTTAAATGGCTACTAGTCTATTGACAGGAATCTCACTGGAATGATGCAAGCACTGCAGAAATTACTAGATAAATACAGCAGGGCTTTAAGGCAGATCACCTTTCAGCCACTTCCTCCCCATCAGCAGTTCAAGGCTAGCCAGCCTTTTCACTCCTCCCCTCAAATAAGCTCCAGATTCCATCAATATCCTTGCTTATATTGTTTTGGAAAAATAAGTACAAGAAGAGAGACAGTTTGGTCTGGTCTAAGCTGACCCCAGATTCTAGTCTCACCTTAGGGATGCAAGCCACCTGGCTGACAGTGGACCAACTCATGTCACAGGGTTATTGTGAGGGGAAAAGGAGGAGGAATGAATATTATGTATGTTTAATGCCTTGAGCTATTTATAAAAATAATAAAGGCAGGATATAGGGAAGAGAAGGGAAGAAAAGGAATGGAATGTTGGGAATAGCAATAGCTTTCCAAAGACCCAGTTAATTCTAAGTCATATATCCACAAGTATTTGTGATAAACCAAGCATGTTTTATATTATCAATACAGTCTAGAATAGGGTTGTCAAACTCGTGCTGTCACGATGGCATCACACGACATATTGGGACTACTTTCCCCTTTGCTAAACCGGGCGGGGGTGGGGCCAGCCTGTGACTCATCCAGGCCATAGGCTCTGAGTTTGACACCCCTGGTCTAGAGTTTTAAGATTTGCTGTGGATACATGATTTTAATTCTATTCATGTCTCCAGGAGTGTTTGCTTCCTGCTTTGTAAACATCCATCTAAAACCAAATATATTATTCCAGTAAATAAACTTGAAACATTAATAATGCCAGGTTTCCTTCCGGAGAACTGAATTTACCCTTTGTCATTCTCAAGGATAAGTTTTACTTTTTCTCTATAGGTTACCCGAAAGCTTTCCTGAATTACAGAATTTAACATGTCTCTCTGCGAATGACATCTCTCTTCAATCATTACCTGAAAATATTGGAAAGTAAGCTTTTTTTACTTACAGAATGTTTGACACCTAAAATGTGTCACAAATGGACTTTAGATATAAATTTAGATCCTCATGAATATTTCAGACAATAGTCCCCTCCACACCAAGGGCATTGTTAATATCCTGGATCATTTGAACCTGGAGTAGTGGGGCTACTGAAAATGTCATGAGGAGTCTCCATTTCAGCCTCAACTTACGAATGGCATCAAGCACTATTTCAGTATAGAATGTTTCCTTTTGCCTGGGGATGGTTTTAAATATATTCTTTTCTATATATAATGAAAGAATACTGCCCTTTAATAAACATATGTAAAACATACAAGCATAAGCAGTAAAAAATGGGAAACGTCAAAATGACATGATGCAGATAACAGATGTCTTGCATAAAAATATAAACTTACAATTCTTCTATAATTTACATGCTGGTGTCTTTATTTATGTTCATGTTTGTTGATGCTTGGTAGAAATAGTTGTGTCATAGATTTTTCCTTGCTGTTTCAGCTGTTTCCTTTTGAAATTTTGAAATTGTGTCTTAAATAGCATTCACAATGGACACTTTGGAAAGTATGTTAGTACATGCAAATCACTTTTCCTTATAACATTAACATAGTCACATATGTAGCTGCTCCAGAGGCTGTTGGCATGCAGGTGCATGCACAGGTATTTCATTTGCTGGTGGTACTAACTGAAGCTATGCCAACCAAGGATAGTCTCTGCAAGTATTCCAGAAAATGCCTTATTGCTAAGATAGTGCACCTTTCTGTGTGAAGCACATCTTTCTATCATTTTGCACAGTTGTTTCTTACGTTTGAAAAAAGTCGTCCTTTTGGCCATTATGTTTGAAGTTATGTAACTTATAGCAGTCAGCAAAAATTTCTGTTCACTTATTCTTGCAACAACTATTCTTATGAGGCACAAAAGAAGGGTCTCCTTCCAAATTGTGATTGTTTTTGATGGACAGAATATTTGACATCACTTGAGCAGTTTTGAAAGTACTAAATTCAGCGTTTGAAAGCCCAGCATAGACCGGGAAATATAACATTGTCCAACTGAATAGAGTAACCCTAATATGCTGGGTGCTGCCAGAAATTAGCATCTTCAGTATTCCAGTTTGAGGAGCAGGAGGAAGATAGAACTCAACATATGATTAATAAATGTCTAGTATATCCCACAGGTGTCTAGCTCATTAAAAAAAATCACTGACATGACAGTCATTTAAAAGTGTATTCTGAACCCCAGTGTTTCTTAACACTCGTAATTTCCCGACTCGACTACTGTAACGCTCTCTACCTAGGACTGCCCTTGCGTACCACTCGGAGGCTTCAACTGGTGCAGAATGCGGCCGCGCGGGTAGTGATGGGAGCTTCCCGATACTCCCATGTTACACCCCTCCTGCGCGACCTGCATTGGCTTCCGGTTGCCCTCCGGATGAGATTCAAGGTTCTGGTATTAACATTCAAAGTCCAGCATGGCATGGGTCCAGGTTATTTACGAGAACGGCTCCTCCCAACATCAAATACTAACCGCCCTGTACGGGCGACAGACGGGTCTCCTCGGGGTGCCGTCTGCGACTCAATGTCGCTTGGCGGTGACCTGGGGGAGGGCCTACTCTGTGGCGGCTCCCACTCTGTGGAATCTTCTTCCGCTGGAGCTCCGGCTGGCCCCCGATCTTCGCACCTTCCGCCACGATTTGAAGACCTGGCTCTTTTTACAATCCGGGCTGTGCTGATTCTCTGGGGTTGGTTCTATTTTAACTATGGGTTTTAATTTTAATTCGGCTTTAACTTGTTTAATATGCTTTTAATTAACTTATTTATTGTTGTATTTTTAGCGAGGGGGCGGCATATAAGTCGAATAAATAAATAAATAAACAATAATATTAGACTTTTGGTGATGATTTTGTTCAATTTTGCTGTCAGTTTTACTATTCTGTGTAAGAATTCCTAATCTCCAATAATTCAGATGTAATCAAAGTGATATTTGTTAGTTGCAGGGGTTATACGTCATTGGATAATGAGAATGTGAACCTAGAGAAACCATTCTTTACTATTTGTTTGTTTCTTTACTATAATTATTTTATGCTGCCTAATCCATTGAATGAGATGGGTGGTTTTGAGATCCAGAGAATAATAAAAAAAACAAAAAGCAAAAAATAACAATACTGTATCTTGGCTATATTAGATCTTCCTCTTTCTCACTCTCATGTATTTTTCATTTTTGCTGCTAAAGGAAGAAGATAATTTACAGAGTAAGAATGTGACAAATTAGGATTTCTGTGAAATTGGGGGTGGGCGAGTGAATAAACATTTCTGCATAAAATGGTGGAGCGATAAAAACTGCATGCCAGAAACTGAACAAATGAAACTGTTTCTTGGATGGGCAGATATACAGATAACAACATAGTGCAGAACAAGGTTTTCTTGCATTTGTGTAAATATCTTTCAATCCTCCAGTTTATTTCTAATTCACATTGATAGACTTTGGTTTTCAAAGAAAAATGAAAATCCCGGAGGATGGAATTAGTATCTTTTCCTAAGCATTTCAATCTATAATTCCTGGTGAGGATTTGTTTGAAGTTAAACCATCTTTTGACTGGAACAGAAATGAGGATCTGCATATTAAAAGGGCTAAATACAGCTAGCTTCCATTTTAAATCAATATATCTCTTCAGAAATAAAAATGACATTTTTTTGAAAAGTGAAGATAATTTTTTTCCAGTTTTCAATTTTTATTGCACGAAGCCTGGAGATTATTGAACAGGATGTACTGCTGTAAAATTAGACTTCATAGGTGAGAAGAAAAGAATATAAAATCATACTTGAAAAAAACCCCACACTTGCTTTTCTCTTTTCTAAATGTTCTCTTTTTTTGTAATATGCAATCTGTTAAGCCCACATACTAGCTCAAGAGTTTTGATATTCAATCTGAGATTGAAAAAAAAACGTATTTCCCCCTCTTTTCTTAAAGTTCACTTTGCAATTTTGCTATCATTTAGTGTTACCTGTGTATGTCATTACTCAGGGAAGTAACATTTTGGTTGGTCATCAGGTATAAAATTATGGTTGAAATATATTCATGGGTTTTGTGATCAGAAATATTTGTCATTATAGAAATGGCTAGTTATATATTAATATGTAGAAGCAAAAAGTTGAGGATGGAGTATTTTTATCTTGTACTGTGCTAAGAAGAGTCGGAAGTCAATGCCTTTTCTTTCTTTCTTTCTCCTCCCTTGTATCTCACACCCCCATTTCCCTGCTCCTTTTCCTTACCTTAATTTCCTCTTTTCTTTTTTCTTGTCTTTTCTTTATATTTTATATAATAAAACAAGTTAAAAAAATTAAAATAAAAGTACTGTTGATGTTTGAAGAAGGTCAGTCTGCAGGCAGGCTTGCAGCTTCCCCAGAATTGCAGTGTGCTCAAGTTCATCTTTCTTATACTGTAAATAAGACGTACTTTCTCTCCTCCTCCTGTAGCATAAAATTTGCTATTAATATAAAGAACTCCATGGGATTGTGGTGTTCTCTCTGGATTCTAGTTTCAAGGATACTCTCTGATCATATGCTGTACAGGTAGTCCTTGAGCTACGACCACAATTGGGACCAGAATTTTCATTGCTAAGCAAAGTGGTTAAGGTGAAGTTTAGCCGATTTTACTACCTTTTCTTTAACAGTTGGTAAGCGAACCACTGCAGTTGTTAAATGAACTACACAGTTGTTACATGAATCTGGCTTCTCCCATTGACTTTACCTGTCGAAAATCAGCAAGAAAGTGATCCCATGACCCCATGATACTGCGATCATTGTAAATGCATGCCAAGCATCCAAATTTTGATCATATTGTTGTGGTTCACCAGCAGCTGGTGCAGACGGCAGAAGTATCGGACAGTGAGGATGAAAGGGGACCAGTCTGGGAGTCTGGAGAAGACTTAGATGAGGGTTCTGCATCCAATGCAGGGATGGGGCCAGGACCATCTGGGAGTGGGGGGCTGCCTTCGGAGCCTTCGGAGTCTGGCAGCAGTGAGGCAGAGGACCCAGGGGAGCCTGTTCCCAGTGTGCGTGTGCACAGAGCTGCTAGAAGGCAAGAGCAGCTGAAGCAAAAGGGGCAACTCAGGAGTAAGGCTGGGAGGTGATTGCCCCTCCCATAAGGGATCAGTGATGAAAAGTTTTGTAGGAAGCAAAGCAATTCAGTAATTTCCAAGTCCTTCTTGAAGCTCTGTATTCTGGTCAGTTTTTTCTGGGGTTTGGGGTTGGTTTATGTTTAGCCTTAATTGGACTTCTATTTCTTGGCAGCATTCTACAGCACTGAAAAGGGTTCTCTTATCTGGAGGAACCGTGTATAATTAGTTTCGGCTGGGAGTGCAAGAAATTCCCAGCATTGCATTAAAATAGGTTTTACTTTTAAAATCAGTTTGTGTTATATTAAGTTTGATGAAGCCTGGGTCAGAACACACATGCCTGTGGGGAGGTTGCAAGGACTAGTCATAAATCACCTTTTTCAATGTTGTTGTAACTTTAAATAGTTGCTAAATGAATACAGCCAAACTTCTAGAACTTACAAAAAAGAATTTACCAGGGTAATAAAGTCTTGACCTAGAAGAAAGCAAAGTTGAGATAATAAATGTACTAACTTTATTCCTCTGTCACCCTCCCTCTGTTGCCTTCCAGATGTAGAAGGCACATGGTAGCAGGACTGATTTTTTTCTTCTTACTTTAGGTGTTTTTTGTGTAACTTAGAAGCCTGGTTTTCAGGATTCTAAATCACAGGGTGCCTCAGCTGAATTTCCTTCTACATACAGAAAGGGACAACCCAAAAGCAGCCCATTTCCTCTGCATGAATAAGGAGAACTTATATTTAGAATCCCTGATATGGTCTTCTAAGTACATCCACATTTTACTGTTAGTGTGAGATCTGTGATTTAATATATTTATTTTATTGCTTAATCTGTTAGTGGAAGAAACCAAATTGCATTTTGCAACTGGCAGAACCTGGAAATGGCTGTTCAATTAGATGTATACATAACATGTGTAATTACTAGTTAACAGCTCTAATACATAGCCAACATTACTTTACAAATTCACATGTGAATGAAAAACTGCTGCGTTTAAGCATGGCTCTAATTTAAAACTGAGCCAACTTGTTTTGGAATGTGTTCCCCAAGGCTCCTGATAGGTTCTATACTTCAAACCAGAACTGACATCTGGAATACTCAAGGAAGAAAGCAATAATCTTATTTAAGAAATTGCATCTTCTCTTTATGTTGATGTGGCTATTAGCTTGCATGGAATATTTAAACACTCCTAAACCATATGGTTTCTGAGATTTGGCTGAAAAACTTTTTCTCCATGACAGTATTCAAAACATGCACATATGTTGGTCTTATTTCTGACCTGATACATTTCTAGAATAGGCCAGTATTATAAACCCATAATTCTATGGCCCAATCAATAGGCATAACGGGTCATCCTCAATTAACTACAATTCATTTAGTGACCGTCACTGAAAAAAGTGACTTATGACCATTTTTCACACTTAGGAAAATTGCAGCATCACCTGTGGTCCTGTGATCAAAATTCAGATAGTGGGGAACTGACTCATATTATGACAATTGCAGTGTCCCAAGATCACATGATCCCCTGTTGTGATCTTCTGACAAGTAAAGTCAATGGGGAAACCAGATTCACCTAACAACCATGTTACTAATTTAATAACTGCAGTAATATTGCAAGAAAGGTCGTAAAATGAGGCAAAACTCATTTAATGAATTTTTTTAGCAACATAAATTTTGGGCTCAGTTACGGTCTTACGTTGAGGACTACCTGTAATTGTACTGATTAAGATTGAGATCTCATATATCTGAATCCCGTGAGGTTCTAAAGCGAAAGGAATTTCATAGCCAGAACCAGAAGTGAAATGCTGCTGGTTCAGCCTGGTTCACCCAAACCGGTACTAAAAAATGCTACTGGTTCAGCTGAAACGGTATTTCCGATGATCAGCTGTGTGATGATCAGCTGTGCCGTGCAATTTAGATTAGCTAGAAAGCAGGAAATTGTCAGATTTCTTGCTAATCTAAATCGTGCGGCACAGCTGATCCCCCCTTGCTGTTGTATTTACTTCAGAAAGCTTCAAAATGCTTCTTTTTTCAGTGCCCAGGAGGCTTCCCTGAGGCCCAGGAGGCCAAAAATGGAGTGCGTGGGGGTGCTGTGAAAGAAAAAAAGACTTTTCACCTCCCCAGTCACATGACCACTTGGCCACGCCCACCCAGTCACATGACCACTTGGCCACACCCACAGAACCATTAGTAAAAATTTTTGAATCCCACCACTGTCCAGAACCCTATGAATTATTTTATTTGGTGAGTAAGAAGGTGGATCTGCTTAAGAGTGTTGCATACTGACCCAGAGAATTGAGAAAAGGGAATTTCTTATCCAACCATTAAAGAAGGGTAGCGCTGGAGCAAGACTAGAGCAAAATGTCACCTGCCGTCCTGCAGTTTGCTTGGTAATAATGCAGATAGCAATCTAGCAATCCCTAGATTAAGAACAAGTTCTGTTCCTAACTCAGTATTTAACTCAAATGTATATGTAAGTTGAAACCCGTATTTACAAATGGGCTACCTATTACTAGAATGGTGGATGGCATTGTCCTTTCTCAAGCTTTCAGAAACTTCCAGGAATATAGGAAAACGCGCTGTATATTCAGCGGTTCCTAAAAGCACTGCGCAGCTTCAGCTATTTGTCAGTTCAAGGAAGGAGAACCCCATCCGCTGTTTTTAGTAATTTGCAGCCTGGTTCATATTTAGGGATTATCCTTAAATTGGGAGTTCTTAACCTGGAGAATGCCTATATTAGAATAAGTAAAATAAAATCAACAGGGAACTGTTCAGAAAATGACAGGTCTAAACAATTTGGCATTTTAAATGATAAAAGCTCCAAAGGGGACTCTGACCAACATGGCTAAGTTAGATTTTATTAGCAAGTTGCAATTGTAATGTATGCAGAGTTTGAAATGATTGGTTATTGAAGTACAGAGTTTGAATTAAGTGGTTGTAAAAGTGCGGAATTCCTGCACAGCGATTGGCTAGCAGCCGCGCAGCCTATAAATAGCTGCCCGGCTAAGCCATTCGGGTCCGTTCTGAGCTGAAAGTCACAATAAATAAGAGCTGAAGCACTCCGCGTCCTGTCTCTCTATGTGAACTTAACACTGGCGACGAAGGTGGGATCTACGAAGGAGAAGACGACGCGGAACAGAGAAAGATGAGATGGCTGCACTGAACACCCCCCCAGCCCCGTTCGATCCAAAGAACGAAGACTGGGAATTGTATGCAGACAGATTTCAAATGTTCTTAGAAGGCAATGATCTGGCATCGATTTCTGAGCAACGGAAGAGAGCGGTTTTTCTAACATACTGCGGTTCCACAGTATTCAAGATGGCCAAGGCATTGGCTGCTCCTGCAGACGTGAAGGTAATGGCTTGGGCAGATTTGGAGAGGCTATTCAGGGCACACTACACGCCCCAAGTATCGTGCCTCATTAGAAGGCACGAGTTCTACTGCCGCGATCAAGGGGAGAATGAAAGTATCAGTGACTTCATGGCAAGTTTGAGACATATTGGGGGTGCCTGTGAATTCAGCACGCTAGAGGAGGCCATGCGCGATCGTTTTGTGTTGGGCCTGAAGGACAAAGTGCTACAGAGTAAACTACTCATGAAACCAAAAATTACGCTGAAAGAAGCCATCGATGAAGTGATAGCAGCAGAAGCCACAAAACCTCAGCAGCAACCATGAGGAAGATGAACAGAACAACTTCCCATTCTGATGGTGAGAGAACCACCACTACGCACTTTGATGAACTAGATTCTGAATCAGAATACAGCGGAGAAGAAGAAGAGATTAACAGGCTCAGAATGGAGCGAAACGAAATGACCAGGGCCGGAAGAAGCGAGATTTCCGTTGCAGGTTGTGGGGAAACCACCCCGCACAGAATGCAAGTTCCTGGACGCCATTTGCCTCCATTGCAAAAGAGAGGGCACATCGCAAGAGTCTGCAAATCATCTAGAACTCCACCAAACAGAAGGAAGTTTGTTTCAAACAACAAAGAGAAGTTAAACCAAAAACAACAACGAAAAATGGGCGTGCCACAGAAGCAAGCGGAAAAATGAAACTCATCAAACTGTAACCATTGGTCATTCCTCTCATTGAACAATAGGAAGGTGCATGTCAAGGTATTTATCAAGGGAAGACCTTGCCAAATGGAGGTGGACTCAGGTTCATACCTTTCCATGGTGTCATGGGACACTATTCAGAGACTAGTACCAGAAATTCAGAAGAATCACTTCAAAAAGCAAGCACTGACCCTCAAAGACTACCAAGGGAACAAGATTCCAGTAGTTGGAACAAGGAAATTCAACGTGAAATTCAAAAACCACACTAAACTGCTGCCATTGACCATCGTAGATAAAGACCGCCCAAGTTTGCTGGGACTTGAATGGTTCAACCCTCTGGGCATCGAAGTGACTGGCATCAACCACGTGAGTGACACTGAATGGGAAGAGTCATTGAAGACTGAATTTCCAGAGGTCTTCAGCGACGGATTAGGCAAGTACTTGGGGACCCCATCACTTTCAATCTAGACCCTAAGGTACAACCAATACGGTTAAAACCCCGGCGGGTACCATTTGCATTGAAAGAAAAAATCGATGAACAATTAGATAAACTGATAGCCCAAGGGGTATTAGAACCCACAGACCACTCCAGGTGGGAGACACCCATAGTTACATTGGTCAAAACTGATGGTTCAGTGAGGATCTGTGGGGATTACAAAGGGACATTGAACCATGCGCTACAACAGAGTGCATATCCAGTTCCAGTGGTTCATCATTTATTACACTCCTGGGGGGGCAACGTTTTCCCAAATTAGACCTTGCCCAAGCATACCAGCAGTTAACAGTAGATGATACAACTGCAGAGGCGCAAACCATTGTAACCCATCGGGGTGCTTTCAAATGCAAGAGGTTACAATTTGGAGTAAGTGTGGCGCCAGGCATATTTCAAAGCCTTATGGAAAGAATGTTACAAGGTTTGACTGGGGTGGTGCCTTATTTTGATGACGTTTTAATCTCTGCTAAAATGACACTCAGCTATGTGAAAGACTCAGAGAAGTGCTGACCAGGTTCAAAAAGCAGGGTTAAAAGTCAAAAAGAGAAATGCACACTAAGAACTGACAAAGTAGAATTTTGGGCTATATGATTGATAAACATGGTATCCACCCCACAGAAGCCAAAATCCAGGCAATCAAGGAAGCCCCCAGACCAAAATGCAAAACGGACTTACAGGCATTTCTGGGACTTATTAATTTCTACCATATGTTTTTACCGCAGAAAGCAACCACTGCGAACCCCTACATAGATTACTGGATAAAAAATCTGCGTGGGTCTGGGGCAGAAAAGAAGAAGTGGCATTTAACAATATCAAGAGACAAATCACTTCTGATTGTGTTTTAATACAGTTTTCTGAAAATCTACCTGTTGTGTTAACTTGTGATGCCTCCCCTTTTGGAGTGGGGTGGGGTTCTGAGCCACAAGCTTCCCAGTGGAAGGGAAGCTCCCATTGCCTTTTATTCACGTACATTGACTAAAGCAGAGAGGAACTATAGTCAGCTGGACAAAGAGGCGTTGGCAATCGTGGCAGCTGTTAAGAAATTCCATGAATACGTTTATGGAAGAAGATTCACCATTGTCACAGATCACAAACCACTTCTGGGAATTGTGGCCGGCGATAAACCAACTCCAATCATCCTGTCACCCAGAATGATGAGATGGACTGAATTCCTTGCAGCATATTCATATAAGCTCATCCATAGACCTGGAAAGGACATTGGGCATGCAGACGCTTTGAGTCGCTGCCCACTTCCCTTGCGCACTGAGGACCCTGCTCCTGAAACTTACACGTTCTTCTTAGAAACTGTTGCCAAACTTCCTGTACATGCTGCTACAATTGCTAGAGAAACAGCCAAAGACAGTGTATTGGCTCCTATTGTGGGTTGGATCAAAAAAGGTTGGCCACTACAGGACCTACCTCAGGTCTCCCAACCCTTTAAGTCCAGACAAACCGAACTATCTGTGTTAAGAGGGTGTATTTTGTGGGGTAACAGAGTGGTTATTCCTGCAAAACTGCAGAAAGAAGTATTGGAAATGTTGCATGAGGGACATCCGGGAATTGTCAGAATGAAGGGGTTGGCCAGGAGTTATGTATGGTGGCCTGGTATTGACAAAATGGTTGAAAACTGGGTTGCATCCTGTACCAACTGTCAGGAGACAAGGCCTGCACCACCTGTCACCCCTAAACAGGAATGGGAATCTCCTAGGGCCCCTGGTCCAGGATTCATATTGATTTTGCTGGCCCTACCAAAGGGCATACTTTTCTCATTGTGGTAGATGCATATTCCAGATGGTTAGAGGTTATTCCCATGTCCTCCACCACAGCAGACACTGTTATCAAACAGTTAAGGAAACTTTTTGTAACTCATGGTCTACCTGACATTATTGTTTCTGACAATGGTCCCCAATTTACTGCCGCTCTCTTTGAAACTTATCTGGCACAACAGGGTATCAGGCACGCCCTTACAGCCCCCGGGCATCCCTCGACTAACAGCCGGGCTGAACGTATGGTACGTTTTACTAAGGAGAAGCTCCAGCAGTTAGGTCCTAACTGAGAAAGTAGACAAACTGCTCAGTATCCAACACATTACTCCAAACCCAATAACTCCAGCTGAGCTATTGATGGGTAGAAAACTCAGGTCTCCTCTTGACCACCTTCACCCCACTTATGCACCCAACGCTCCATTAGATTCCACTAGCAAAACTTGTAGTTTTTACGTGGGCGATCGCGTTTATGCTAAAAACCTTGTGGGTGAACCTTTATGGATTCCTGCAGAAATAATCCAGGTTACAGGGCCCAGATCTTACAGGGTTCAGACTGAAGATGGTGTTTTCTGGAGTAGGCACATAGACCAATTACGGTCCAGAAAGTCTCTGGATCATCCCCATAGTACCTCTCTTGACTCCCTACCAACAGCATTTTCTAGGGGGGAAGGAGGTGACAATGAAAGTAATGAGCAAGTAAGAATCAACCCCATGTGTAACGAGCTAACACGACAGGAACTATCCCAAACCCTATCACAGCCTCAGCAACGATTATCACATATGGAAGATTGCACAGCAATACCAGACTTAGAGGATAACACTGGGTTGGAAATGGATTGGGAGGAGAGACCAGGTTGTAGTAACCAAGCCGGTTCTACCGGCACAAGAAGTCCAAATAAGGAAATGTTATCAGATACTATGCCTTCCTCACAAGTGGAGGTCCCTAGGATACCAGAACCACGCAGATCCAAACGTAACCGTAAGAGCCCCACCTATTTACAAGAGTATGTTAGATAGATGGGGTTTGAGTATGGACCAAACCTAGTGGGGAGGGGTGTAATGTATGCAGAGTTTGAAATGATTGGTTATTGAAGTTCAGAGTTTGAATTAAGTGGTTGTAAAAAGTGCGGGAATTCCCTGCACAGCGATTGGCTAGCAGCCGCGGCAGCTGGCTATAAATAGCTGCTGCGGCTAAGCCATTCGGGTCCGTTCTGAGCTGAAAGTCACAATAAATAAAAGCTGAAGCACTCCACGTCCTGTCTCTCTATGCGAACTTAACAGCAATTACTGTGTTAAAAGTTTATAGTTCAATTTTGCATATTAAGAAACTAGTATGTTTGCTAATACTTAGCCAAGAGCTCAAATACGTGCACTGTGACAAGCTCACTTTTCTTTCATTTTATACTTCACTGGCTATAATGCTAACATTTTTTTCTGTGTATACACATCTGCCAACTAAAGCAAAATTTTGTCACCTGACAAATGTGGCTCTAGCACAGGGGTGTCAAACTCGATTTCATTGAGGGCTGCATCAGGGTTGTGTTTGATCTTGGGGGCCTGGAGGGGCATGGCTGGCTCAATGTCACTCGTTGAAACTGCTTCCTGCAGCTCTCTGCCAGTGAAAATAGAGCTCGGGGGGCTGTGCACAGGCACCTCAAGCTCTGTTTTCAGCCCAATGGCCTCCTGCAGTCCTCTACATGTGAAAACAGAGCTCCGTTTTCACTGGCAGAGGGGTGCAGGAGGCTGTTGCGGCCAAAAACAGCTCAGGGGGGCATGTGCAGCCACCTGAGCCCGTTTTCTCTGGCAGAGGCACCACAAGCCGGTCCTTCGCTGTTTCCAGGGTAGCCTCATAGGCCAGATCTAAGCCTCACAGGCCAGATCTAACCACAGGCTGGATGCGGCCCACGGGCCTTGAGTTTGACACCCCTGCTCTAGCATATGGCTGTTCTCTTAAGTTCTCTACAGCTTTTTACAAATGATTACTGTGATTTTTTTTTCTGGAATCCATTACCAAGGCAAAGGAAGCTATGTTTTAGAAAATGTGGATATATTGCTATTTTTATTTTGAAATTGAAGGATTAAAGCAGATTATAGCATTGGGAAAATATCCAATCCAATTTTGTGCATTTAGTCCTATAGAGTCCGGAGAGGGAAAATGTTACTATGGTGATGTAGACTTTTACTGTGATATGAAGAGATGACAATGAAAAACTTACCCATATAAGGTCATTTACAGTGAGAACTTCATTATGAAATGCTATGAATAGGATCCTTTTAATTGATCCTTCCATGACTAATCCCTTAAATCTTAACGATCGAGCCAATAAATACAATTACTGTACATTCAGATTGCAGTGAATATATATACTTTCATGACTATTGAGGAAAATAGTTTATATTGTCTTGAAAGTATTAGGTAACAAAAACATACGATTTATCTTCTGTAGAAACACTCTTTTTTATTATGCATATATGTATGTACTTATTTAATATACACTGTAAACATCACAAAACGTACGTGAAGTGCATTTGATAACATACAGGTAGTCCATGACTTAACTACCACAGCTGGGATTGGATCTTCCATCATTAAGCGAGGTGCTTGTTCAATCTGTTACACCCTATTTTACAACTTTTGTGCCATGTAAGTTAGGTAAATCACTGTTGTCATTAAATGAATCACATGGTCGTTAATTAATCCATCTTTCCCCATTGACTTTGCATTTTGGAAGCCAGCTAGAACTGGTGATTACATGACCTTGGGATGCTGCAACCTTCATGAATACATGTTGGTTGCCAAACTCCTGGATTTTTATCATGTGACTTTGGGGACACTGTAATGTATGTAAATGTGAGGACTACACACGCACACACACATACACTTTATATGGAAATTCCCTGGAGTTTTAGCTATCCTCTCAGTTAACATACAGATTCACTCTATTTACTGCTGTGAGAATGATACACGCAAACTTCCTGCTTTCTTGCATTGATTCACTTTTTTTTACATGTGCTCTCTGGGTTGCGTGACAGTTAACACAGCTAATTTTACAGCAATATTTTTGAATAAATGGTGCACTTCCAAGGAGGGTAGTGATCTGGCCTCTTTCATGGCAGGTAGGGCACTTGGAAGGATGAAAGCATTGTGGCACAGCCTCACTAGTGATCTGTAGAGGGTAAAGACAATGACATTGATGGAAAGAAGGGAGATCTGTTATCAAAGCAACAAGTAGCTGAACATTGCTTAAGCCCAAATGAGAAGGGGAAATCATGAAAATGTCAAAGATAGGTACACACACACACACACACACACACACACACACTATTTATGTTATTTAAAAGAGAAAAGAAGGGAAGCACAGTCATACTTGCAAGGTTCTGGTACTATAGCCAATGTTAATAAAAGTAGTTTTAGGCTGATGTGGAGCCTGTTGGACTGATCTAACTTATAGGGTTGTAACTTGTCAGTCTAGACCAGAGGTCTCCAAACTTGGCAACTTTAAGACTTGTGGACTTCAACTCCCAGAATTCCTCAGCCAGCATAGGCTGGTTGAGGAATTCTGGGAGTTGAAGTCCACAAGTTCTGGGAGTTGAAGTCCACAAGTCTTAAAGTTGCCAAGTTTGGAGACCTCTCGTCTAGAAGAAAAGGTTGGGGATCACCTTCTACCATCTAAAAAGTCCAGTATCTCTGAGCATGTTGTTCCTGCCAGTTCTGCTTCTTTCTGCTTGGCTTACCTGGTCAGAAATATTGCTTAGTGTAGGTTTCAACTTATGCAAAAATCATCTGAGGTACTATATTTATTTATTTATTTATTTATTTATTTATTTATTTATTTTTTAGACTTGTATGCCGCCCTCTCTCCCTAAGGACTCAGGGTGGCTCACAGAATAAAATACAATACAATAAATTAACTAAAAAATAATTAAACAGTACAAGCCTAATATTTTTTTATTTATTCATTTTATTTTATTTATTTATTTATTTTTATTCATATTTATATCCCGCCCTTCTCCAGAGACTCAGGGCGGCTTACAGTTTTTGGGATACAACCCAATGCGCTCAGCAATAGCCTTCATTCCATTGTATATGCCTGCTTATTACTAAGTGGCATTTTTTACAAAGTCAGCTTATTGCCCCCAACAATCTTGGGTCCTCACTTTACCTACCCCGAGAGGATGGAAGGCTGAGTCAACCTTGAGCCTGGTGGGATTCGAGCCTGCAATAATTACAGGCAGCTGGAGCTAAGTGCTAGGCTATTAACAGCCTGCACCACCAAGGCCTAATATTAAACATTAAAACTATTAAAATTATTTTAAAAGAAACCCCCCCTTGGTTCAGTCCAGGCCGGCCTGCTGAAATAACCAAGTCTTTAGGTCACGGTGGAAGGAGCGGAGATCCGGAGCCAAATGAAGGTCCAAGGGGAGTTGATTCCACAGGGTGGGTGCCCCCACAGAGAAGGCCCTACCCCTGGGCATTGCCAGCCGACAATGTCTAGCTGATGGTATCCCAAGGAGGCCCTGTCTGTGGGAGCATACAGGGTGATCAGAGTGTGATGCCGGCAGAAGACATTCCCGCAAGTACCCCGGACCCAAGCCATGTAGGACTTTATATGTTGTTACTAAAACCTTGAATCTCACCCGGAAGGCAACCGGCAACCAATGCAGGTCGCACAGGAGGGTTGTAACATGGGAGTATCGGGGCACTCCCATCACAATCCATGCGACCGCATTCTGCAGCAGCTGCAACCTCCAGGTGGTCCACAAGGGCAGTCCCATGTATATCTACCTGCTTACTTAGACTTTAAGGAAATGCTTGAGGTGTCCTATTGACAACGCCTACTTTTTGTTTTCTTTTGTAGCAATTTTTTATGTCACAAAGGGGTTAACCATATTTATTCTGTGTCTCTAGCCTCTATAACCTGGCGTCACTGGAATTAAGGGAGAATCTATTAACATATTTACCTGAGTAAGTATTTTCTCTGTTTGTTTTGTATGCATGGACAGCAAGATAATTTTTTGTTTCCTGAATATGGAAATGAAATTAAAGAATAGACTAAATCTTCTAGGAGGAAACAGTTATTACTGGAGAGTAATGTCTTTATTTCATCATGGAGAAGATCTATGTGGTTTATTAGGAGTCAAAAATGACCTGATGACACAAAATCAATCACTCAATCAATGTTTTTATTAACACTAATTGAAGTAATGCTCTAGAAAACTAGACAACCCATGACCTCTTTGGTCATTTTTCAGAGATATTTCTTACCAGATTCCTCAACGACTTCACCAATGGCAGAGCTTCTAATGCACTTGAAAAGCCCTTAGAAATTCAGAGAGATATTTAGAGATGTATCTGCCTTGAAAATAACCCACATTGATCTGTATAGCACAGTCAAGCATCAGGAGTTAATCACAGGAAATGATATTTTTATATTTTTCATAAAATACTTTATGATAATTTTATGTCATAATATGTTTTATAAAATTCCCCAAATTTCAGTTCCATGAGATTCATGGGTCCTAGATTTTGGACACATTCTGTAAGTTAGCCCATTTGACTGAATGGTTCAAGAGGTTTTGCCCTATGATGTACCATCTCTCCCAATTAAAGGTTAAAGACACAAGTGTCTTAACAGTATTTAGATCATACTAAGAATGTCCTACTCTAATTCCAATGCTAAACTCTGTGTTTATGATCTTTTAAAATTATATTGTTCCTGATTTTTCAGGTCAGTTGCCCAGCTGCAGAGACTAGAAGAACTAGATTTAGGAAATAATGAACTTTATAATTTGGTAAGCACTGCACATGTTGAAAATTCAGTACACAACTTCCTAAACTCTCAGTTGTAAAATATCAAAAAGAGGCTGCAGAGTTGACTTGATTGTGTGTAATTTGTTTTTTTTTCTAGAAGTTCTTCAAAACTATCTGTTTCTTGGCTACCTTAACCATGTTAAGTTACAGCATGCAGCTTTCTGTGTGTATATTTTTGTTACTGTTTTTTTAATTCAAAAGGAAAGGCTGAGGATTATGTTGCTTTTTAAAATGTATTTAAATCTCAAAAAGATATACAAAATAACAAAAAGAAAAACTAGGAAGGAGAGGATAAAAGGGGGGAAAAGGTGAAGAATGAAAAAGGAGATTGACTTCTGACTTTCTTTAGCACAATAAGCTCTTAATTGAAATTAAAACAAAAACACAAAAAATATACAGATTAAACAATCAAGATAACATTAAAATTATTCCGTGAAAAATTCCTTGCTCTAAATTTAAACATAAGCATAAAATATAAAGAACATATGTCTAATAATATGAATATAAAAATATGACATTTTTCTAATAACAAATCTAGTAAGTGAATCCTAAAATCAAAACTTCATTTTTATCTTTCTCAAGCAAAAAGTCCAAAAGTGGTCTCTAAGTGAAAAGAAAACTAGATAGGCTTTTATCTTTTATCAATTAGTCAGTTTTGCCATTTCTGCCAATTCCATGGATCTCACTCAGAAGTGGTATTCAGCAGGTTCTGGCCAGTTCTGGAGAACCGGTAGTGGAAATTTTGAGTAGTTCGGAGAATCGGCAAATGCCACCTCTGACTGGAGCTTTTACAGTATCCTTCCCCTACCACGCCCACCAAGCCACTCCCACAGAACCGGCAGAAAAAAATTTGAATCCCACCACTGATCTCACCCCCTTATTTTTCTCCAGGAAAGGCTGAGGATTTTGATCTAGATTGGGACTGCAAGACATGGGAATTATTCCTTCCAGCCATCAATCCAATTGTGTCTTTTCCTTCTGTGGAATCAAAGATAATTACATTTTTAAAAAAGTTCCATTAATGTCCGTGGTAGAAAAATGACTTCTATTGAGCCACAGGACATGTCCAACATCTGTCCATATGTCGAAGGGAAGGATTACATCTCATGTTTCAACTTGATCTCTAGTCCATTTGGCATGATTGCTTTTGAGTTAAAGGAGGGGGAAATAAGGGATGTTAATGTACTATGTATTTAAATGTGCCAAATAGCTGATTTGGGGTTACTTCGCTGGAAGAGCTGGCTGAGAGCTGACTTTGCTTCAGAAGAAGATAAACCTCTTGAGGCAGGAGAGGGAGGACTTCCTTGAAACCACCTGGATCACATAGGTGTAGCTCTTTCTGCTGTTATTTGGTCTGGGTAAAAGCTCTGATTCACTAGGCCATGAGTCAGCAGCTTTTATGAGTAAGGCAGAACAGGGCTTCTTTTTGGGAAAATATTTGCATTCTGCCTCTCTCTGGAGCAAGAAATGTTACCAGACTTCTTCCCTAAATTAAGAAGAAAACTTCTCTTCTCTTCTCTTCTCTTCTCTTCTCTTCTCTTCTCTTCTCTTCTCTTCTCTTCTTCTCTTCTTCCTTTTCCCTTCCCTTCCTTCCCTTCCTTCCTTCCCTTCCTTCCTTCTTCCTTCTTCTTCCTTTCTTCTTCCTCTTCTTCTTCTTTTCCTTCCTTCCTCCCTCCTCCCCCTCCCCCTCCTCCTCCATCATTCTATAGCTGACATTCTGAAAGCATGCATCCAGTTGCATGTGCTGCTTTAAAATTATACTCTGGAGCATTTTTTTCTGAAATTCTTTTACATATTTTCCCCCCTCATATGTATGATTCTTTTATTTTCTTTGGAAAAAAAAGATAAACCCAATTTGAAAGAATGTGCAATTAACATTGCCTATACTGTTTCTGAAACTTTGGTTATACAGATAGGGTGTAATTGACCCAACTATGTAGAAACTCTGGAGGAATAATGGTTTGTGTATTTTACTAAAATAGCCATCCTCGTAAATGTTTTTTATATAGTTTCTTCTTTATGAAGCCCTTTGCTCTTGTTCAGGCAATAAATTTACATGTTCAGCCCAACGCAGGAATAATAGTGAGATGCTTCTCCACACTGGTAATTCACACTGGTGTGAATGAAAGAAATTGTTTCCATACTTATAATGTGATTGCAGCAGGAAGCATTTCTCTACCCATTTAGGCTTCCATTGTCATTTCAGTTCGTACTCAAACAATTCCAGTAACTTGTTTGTGCTGGTGAGTTCTTGTTCTACAATTGCACAATAAAAGAGGCTTTGCTTATTTCACCAACAAAACTAGGAAAGTTGAAGAAAAGGTCATAGTTGTTGGTTTGTTCAATTGAATACTGGAAGACCAACTCAGTACAGCTAGTCCTCAACTTATGACCACAATTGAGTCCAAAATTTCTGTTGCTAAGCAAGACAGTTGTTAAGTTTTGCCCCATTTTATGATCTTTCTTGGCAGAATTGTTAAATGAATCACTGCAGTTGTTAAGTTAGTAACACAGTTGTTAAGTGAATCTGGTTTCCCCATTGACTTTGCTTGTCAGAAAATCACAAAGGTGATCACATGAGCCCAGGACACTGCAACTGTCATAAATATAAGTCAGTTGCCAAGTGTCCAAATTTTGATCACGTGACTATGGGGATGCTACAGTGATTATAAGTGACAAAAACAGTCTAAGTCACTTTTTTCAGTGCTGTTTTAACTTTGAACAGTCATTAAACTATTGGTTGTATGTTGAGGACTACTGTTACACATTTGAAAATACCCTTCCCATATTTATTGAGTTTTTGTTGCCCAATACTCTATTTCCACTTTTTCTGTTTCTGAACACTTGCAAAAAATTCCTTTGACTTGTTCTCGGTTTCTGGTCACAACTATACCTAGAAGTAACCATATAGGGTTGGTTTTTTTGGCAATGTTATGGAAGTTGTTTTGACTGACTTTTTAAAAAACTTTCTAGTCTACATCAGCCAAGATTGCTGGGTATGTCATATGTGATACTTCACTTTAAAATCAACTTTAAACCACCTGCGCTCTGGAGTTTTTACTCCTTGTTACCTTCAGTGGTAAGAAAAAAGGAAGTATGTACAAGAAAAATTCCTCCTGCAAATATTTACGGATACTAAACAGGGTCAGGCGTGGTTAATATTTGAAAGAGCCTCTTGGGTATTATCAGAGTTGTAGACTAGACCAGGAAATAAGAAAACATGCTGGAAGAATGCAGTGGTAAACTGCTTCTGCATTGCTAACAAAAAATTATACAGTCATATTCATGAAGTCACAAAGAGTCAAGTTTGACTGAAATGAGATTTTACCTTTTAAATGATTTCTCTCTAAGTTCTTATTCCTATAGTTTTGGTGCCATTTAGCCTGAGATAGTGCTGCCATTGGCTTAGATTTTTACCTAACCTTGGCACAGCACAGTATAGGTTAGGCCATCTTAAAAAAAGCAAATACAAATATTTTACAATTCAGTGTATACAAGCAACTAATATTGCTATATATCTTGCCTATCTTCCAAGACAGGGTTTCAAGCTGGTTAATGAGTAGTGCTATAAATAAACCCTTATAAACTAACATTTTAAAAAACGCCCAAGGAAGAGATTAATTTTTTTAAAAATCTAGGCAAGAAATATTCAGCTTTCTCATTCCCTCCCACCACTGTACCTCTGGAAATCAACCTGTAAAAGAAAAGAATAGAGGCTGTTGCTTAATATCCACAAAATGTACCTGGCAACTGAATATATTCTGAGGTTAGGTTCCTAATAACAGTAGTTCAATTTACTCTGTAGATTTGAAAATTAAAAGAACTGAAAAGGAAAAAATAAACGATACCCAACTCTTTCTCCATATCTGCAGTTTTCCCAAGTCATTCTGGGTCCTGCAAACATTTGAAATAAAAACATATTTTTTCTTAGGTTGCAGGAACGGTGTAGGCATAATTCTCAAGTGACCCTAGCAAAACAATTTTTAAAAATCCAACAATGGTACTTTTTAAAAATTAAACTGTTTATACCTAGCCATAATGCTTATATTTTAAAAAGTGTATATGCATGTTTGTGTATATGGATTTTATTTAATTTAAAATTGCATAGAGAAAATATTATGTTCCTCTGCAGACATGTACAATCTATGTATAATCTTCTTGTACTGAAGGCTTTGTTTGTGTGTGAATCTGAGAACAGTTCATTGTCAGGAACAGAATTAGCTATAGTTAATGTGAAAGTTATGATGGATTTTTTAAGTCAACAGTGTTTACATATAATCTTTATAATTTGCATGTTCAATCAATACAGAATATTGTATCAATATAGAATTTGTAAAAAGAATTTTTTATAAGACTTCAAAGATAGTATTATGATGGTTTTTCCCATGTATATAATTTTCTGCATGATTATAGCATCATCAGTAAAAATAAATAAATTTTCTTCTTTATGACTTTAAAATAATTATGTAACTTAAAAGGAAATCCCCAACTCATAATGAAACTTGTCCTGCATACTTTTTTCTATCAGTGGTTTAAATTCCCTGCTTCACTGCATTGTACTGCTACCAATGTCTTGGAAGAAGGATGCTTTCTCATTGTCCCTTTTAATCTCCCCCAGTTCATGTGATTTTCTTATAATTTTATCTTCTATGTTGAATTTACAAATATGACCAAAATGTCTCTAGGTTTTTGTGTGTTCCCCAGAGAATAAACCCAATGAGCACATTCAGTAGCTTTATCCCTTAGGTTCAAGTCAGAGCTTAGGTCATTAATTTTAGAAATGAGATAAGCAGCCAAATGGGTTGCTCCAGTTTTCTTTGACACTCCTTTGATCCTTAAATTATGTCTCCTGTAAATCTGCTAACTCAGTCTTTATTTCAGAAATACTCTTTTAAGCCTTGCTTATCTCTAGATTACTTGTAGCCATATCATAAGCTTTGTTGATTACTTAAGCTATATCTGCTACTTGCTGTGACATTTCCATAAATTGTTTATTCATTTGCTCAGATATATCTGCTATGTCTTTAGTTACTTCCATGGTGTGTTTATCCCATTCTGTCTCCAATTCTTTTTAAAGTTGTCTCATTAATTGTGTCCATATCATGGACACAATTGTGGACAATGGACATTCCTCCATTGTGGCTTCTTCATCACTGGGAATAGGTGCCTCCTTAACCTCCTTTAGGTCTTCCAAATCAGCTTTGAATCCCTTTCTTTGCAGAGGGTCTCTTTCCTTAATATCCTGCTTAAATTATCTTACTGTTTGATAAAAAGGACAAGGATTCTTTCCATAGTTTGGGCTAAATATGTTGTAGTTATGGGGAATAGCTGACTTTTCTGATTGAACGAAGCCATAGTAGGTGTGAAGCTATGGAAGGATTTGTACAATTGACTACCTTAGATTAATTAGGCTAACAGTTAGGAGTGTCACTCAGTATTCCAAAGGGCATCACATTGCCTGTCCCTAATCTAATAATGACACAGGGGATAGCTAACAGGGAATGGCAATGTTCTTTTCTTTTCTTTTTGCTTAACTTTATTTATGTGCAGAAAAAAAAAACCTGGCTATTTAGGGTGAAATAAAATGAACTTGGATTTCTTTATGGGTTATTGTACTATATTGTTTAATGGTTATTGTGGCATCCTATCTTTTATATATTGCAGCCAGGAACTATAGGTGCACTTTTTAACCTTAAAGACCTCTGGTTAGATGGAAACCAGTTGGTGGAAATACCTCAGGTAAGAACAGATACTTCCTGGATCTTTGCAACTAAACTCACCTGCTTATTGAAATACAAGCATTTAAAACTTAGTATGCTGTTATTTTAGAAAAAGTTTTTTTTCATTACACTTTTATTCTCAGTATGTTAGCACCTCTTCATCTTCATTATCTGTGTCTCCATTTTGAAGCTGACAAAGTTGTTTTGGGGCAAGGACATTATGCTGGTTCTTTCTTTGGCAAAGTATTGTTTATGAAAGCACCTTTTTAGGTTGAACTGTTGAACCTTGAGCCAGGACTAAGAGTTGGGTGTGGGTTTAATGTACCCTTAAAGTCCGAAAACATACTAACAGATTGTTGGCCCATGCTAGGTGTTGCACATACAGATTTTACTGGTGACAAATCACCAGTAAAATCTGTATATGCGACACAAGTGTGTTATCATGCAGCAGGGAGGATTTGTAGTCTTGTCTTTAGGAATGTTGTAATTGGACATATGTCAGATCTCTGGACATTTGCACGTTGAGGCATGACTTTGTCTTTTGTTTTGTAGGAAATAGGAAACCTGAAAAACCTGCTGTGTCTGGATATCTCTGAAAACAAACTGGAAAAGCTACCTGAAGAGATAAATGGCCTGACCTCTTTAACTGACCTCCTCATCTCTCAGAATATCCTTGAAATGTTACCAGATGGTGTAGGTGCGTGAAATCTTTTCTTTTAAACAATAAACATTAGAATATTTAATCCAAATAAGAAGTTGATTGACACCAAGTGCATGTTGTCTAATGTGCATTATTACAGTTTTTGTTAGGAACATGTTTTGTTTTTTTGATGCTTGTGCAAATAAGGGCAAATATTAGCTGTATTTGTACATAACATTGAGGCATCAGTGGGCAGCCTATGATCCTGGATTGTTTTATGCAGCATTGGAGCCTCCTTTAGGGTTCGGAGACTGCTATTCCTCTATTAGATCATGATTTAATTGTGAATTGGCTTATGAAAGTCTCAGTACAGTAGTTATGTATGCCTTTGTCTGTCAGAAGTTTTTCCTTTGTTTATGATCACAGTTTGGCAGTTGGGTCTGAACACAATATATTGCCGTTAATGTAAGGTGTAATTGATGGAAATAATCCCAAGTTCATACTGGTTTGTCTGGGGTCATTTTATGGCCAGTGAAAAAAGAACATGAGGCTGAAGCTCACACACATTTGGTGTTATACCTGAATGAAGCCATAATTAAAACATGAATCTGAAAGCAGCTACATGCCACTTTGCAATATCATTTCATTTGCCTACAGATGTTAATTACACTGTTTCAACACATTATGGCTTGCCAAGGGCAAGGGTGAAAAATGTTCAGTATGATGATGATGGTATATCATGGAGCTAGATTGCATTGCACATTTACAAAGTGGAAGATGTTGACATGAGACAACCTGACATTTGCAATGATGTCTGGTTCTGCCCATATGTTTTCTTCAGGTTCCCCCCCCCCACCTCCACAGTGTGATCTTACATCTGCTTATTATATCAGTCTTATACCTACTCTCCAGATGACATATATATTATTAGGGCTTCTGTATATAATGGAAGGCATTTGAAACACAGGCTTTGCAGCTCATTTTGGCACCCAGGAAGCACCTCTTAAGTTTAATGGTTGAAATAACAGTATGATTGGCAAGAGCAGAGTGCTCAGAACGCTTTTGCTGCCTCTGTGTGTACACACTGCCACATTGCTTCAATGGTGGTCTCAGGAAAATAGGTTCTGTGTATACACACACAAACTGAAAAAACATCTGGAGGCAGCTTTCTGAGCAATTTTCTGAGCTTTGCAAGTCCCATGGCTGCTTCATGTGAGGTTCTTTATTCACCTTAACACTCACTGCAAAATGTCTTTTTAAGTGTTTTATACATGCCTTTCCTCCACTTCTCCCTCTCCCACTCTCCCCACCTCTCTCTCTCACACACAGAGGCATGCTCCTCATTATTATTGAATCCCACACTTTAGCAATTCATTTCATTTTTATGCTGGCATACCACAGAGTAATCAAGCACATTTTTGGCATTTTCTCAAATGAATATTTATTATTTGTATAAAGAAATATTGATGTTATTTCAAAATGTCAACCAGAGTTAAAGATACTTAATTGCCCAGTCTTAACGTGTTGAATCTAAGATTCACTAAGTAGCAGTGAACTGTATATGTATATTAATAATAATAATTAAAGAGGAGATGACATGTGATTTTCCCAACAGAAACATCTCTATATACATACTACACACATTATTTTGATTGTTTTATCCTGTCTATACTGCTCAAATCTCTTCCTCTTTATCCTTATTTTCCCTCCCACTTGCTAAACATCCTGGTTGCTTGTTTTCCTACCCTTGATGATATGACTTACAAGGAGCTAATCAGCAGTTTTACTGCAACTGGTTACATGTTGCAATTAGCTGAAATATATTACCCATTGCTGAGGGTATAACTTGAAATGCATGAATAAGTTAGGTTCCATTAATTAAGCTCCACCTGGCTCTCTGAGTTATTCACAGCATTAAAAAAAAACTGCCACCTTAATTTGTCCTTTTTTCCTTCTGGGTGTAGTACCCATGAATATGATATATTGATGGATGGCATCAATATACATAGACTTAGATTCGATCTTCAAATGTTTATTATGAAGGTAATGGGGACACTTGCATTTTTATTGGTGTACATACTTCTCAGTGATTGGTGACTGTAAAAATCAGATGATTCTGTGAATGCAAGAATCAGCCTGACAGATATGATTATCTGTCAGAAATAATAGATAATGTCCTTCGGTGCAGGAGATCAATGTTTTACCTGCACTACAACATTTATTAATGTTCTTAGGTTTGTTTGGAGATATTTTTGTGATGAAGCCACTGACTGCAGCATTCTACTGAGATTTCCATACACATGGAAATGTACATATGGAAACAGTAATTTCCATTGCACTGTCCACAAATCTGTCTCCTCTGTAGAAATGAAATAATCCTTTTGGATATTCCATAAAAATTCACAGACATTCTAAGAGTTGCAGTCTTAATGTATTGGGGCAACTCCAGGATCCTAGATATATAGTTTTCAATAAGCTTATATTAATCCATGCCAGTTCTATTGCAGGTTTCTTATATTCCTATTTATTTCTTTAGAAATCTTGCAGAGAAAGTTCTGTTTGTGCTTAGATTTGGCATTTGGTGCATTATGCTTTTCACTCCCACAGTGGAACTCTGTAAAGTGTCTTACAGCTAAAAGCAAAAATAAATAATGAAGTAATTGACACAAATATTTTATCCTAGAACTGTGGTGTTTGATTTTCTCAAATGGTACTTTCCAACACATTCTCCTGATGCTATTGTTCCCTTGATATTTATTTTTCTGCAGAATACTGTAAATATGTACCTACTCACCACTATTTGTTGTTTCCGTGGATTGCATGTTATATAAATTCCAGCCAAATAACAGTGTAACTTTCATCTGTGTGAATCATTTTAAAAGCTTAAAACCAATTTTTCCAATTTTTCCAGTTTTACTCCTTTGATTCCAGATAGCTTATTGATGTTTACAGACAGAGAATTTTACTTTGAGACTTATTTTTTTTCTAGATGAGCAGTTGCGAACCACCACACTATTTATATACTGTATTCCTGCACAGCTGTGCAAATGCAAATACATTAGTAGAACTAGAAAGAAAAAAGAAAGAAACTACAAACAATTTGAAATAGCAGTGCAATTTCCCACTCATCTCCAGATTACAGCACTGTACTATGGCTTGTGACATCCACTTGTGCTGTAAATACAAATTATTAAATATACATGGTATTTCAATTTCTGCCTACTACAGTTATACAACTACAACTTTGCATAAATATATATGCAATTTTGCTATGTTATACAAATGGAAATACTGTATTACATTTATTAAAACATGCATTTCAAGCAGCAGCTGCATTGGAAGCAGGTCTGACACAGCAATGCATGAGAAATACAAAGTGCTTTCCTACAGGAAGTTAGTAAAACAGGAATAAAGAAAATAACAAACCCATCAAGGTTTGTGTAAATAAATTACACAATAAAGCACAGGTAAATTAAATACTCTCATGCAAACTTCCCCCAATTTTTAGCATTGAATTGGATCATTTGCAAAAAGAAGACACATGATTTGTCTTCAGCAGGAAGCTTGTATTTTGATGGGATGACATAAAATCTTCCCTCTTATCCATACCCATCAGATTATTTTAATAGAGAAGTAAAAAGGGTCTAGTACGATTGCCTTACTAGATTCATATCCTCCTCCTTTAGCTCTTACTATCCTTACCTGAGAGTTCTCAAATTTTGTGGATGTTCTGCTCCCCTAAAACGATAAATGAATTTTTCTGATTTCTCCTCAACTAAAAAACAAAACAAAAAATGAGCTTCTTCTTGATAGTAGTGAGATGGCCATTATTGACTTATCACTGTGTGGGTTCCTCACCCTGTACCTTACCCCGTTACCATTACCCTGGTTCTGGACCATCTCTGTTCTTAAGTGAATGTTTTTGTAGCCATTGGTATGCCTCAACCTTTGGAAGGCAGGAGACACAATAGAGCTTTCACTGTGTGTTTAAAAAGCGCACAGTATATAAATAGGGCTACCTGGACTGCAGCCTGCATCCTGCATCTGTCATGCCTTGCTAACCAACTCCTTATCTTCAAGGTCAGTCTGCCCCTATTTTCAAACCTGTGATTGTTAGTGTCTGTCCAAAAGTATACCTTTGCGTATTCCTCCATCAAAACTGCTTACATTACCCTTGACCCCTCAGGGAAGGGAACATGATTACAAGCTTCCATTCAGCTCTGATGATACTCTGAAACCAGCCATCTGACCAGTTCTCCCTGAAAAATGCCACCAATTTTCATACTTGTTGGTTTCACCAAGGAAGGATCAGAATCAGATTAATCAATATTTGGTCTGGGGTAAAAACAAGTGAGTCCTATGATGGAATGAGGAGATTTCCCAGTGTGATGATGTGTCAGCTACAGTTGCAAGAGAGGAAAAGATCTGAGAAGTAGCTTATTGCAAGGACGTGCAAAGCAGAGAGACGGATGTGAGGCTCCCTTCATCCTGTCTTAAAGTTATAATGGTTTTCTAGTGACAAAATCTGGTGGCTCTACTCTTTTGCATCCCAAGTCATTATTTATGTTTCCAGCCAGATCAGCAGGTGAATTTCCTCTAGACAGGTAGTTCCTGACTTACAGACGTTTGTTTAATAATTCAAAATTAAAACAGCCTCAGAAAAAATAATTTATGATCCATCCTTGCACTTATGGCCATCACACCACCACCCTGCAGTCACATGATCGCAGTTCAGGAGCTTAGGGACCAGCCTGCATTTATGACAGATTCAGCATCCGGACTCACGTAATCATGATTTGCAACTTTTGGTGTTGATTTCCAGCAAAAATTCCTATTGGGAAACTGGATTTGCTTTACGAGTATGGCGATTTGCTTAACTATTGCAGTAAAAATGTTTAAAAAAGAGTCTGGCTCGTGACCACAACAACTTACAATGGGGTTCCAGTCCCAATTGTGGTCGTAAGTCGAGAATTACCTGTACTGCTGATTGGCAGAGTGAAAGACTTCTTCATGTTGTACACTATGTGGACTCCAAAAGAGCCATACTTGACCTCAGGATATGAAACTGCAGCCAAGAGTGACTCCTCTCTGCAAAATTGGGATGAGGGAAAATGAATCAGCAGTCCACATTTGCTGCTGCTCATAGTTAAGTATAGCTGTTGTCTATTGGCCCAACATCCACCCTAGACTCATGATGGTCTGCCTATGTGAATACACCCCTATTTTGCTGAGTAGGGAGGGAGACCTGGGAGATATCCTCCTTCCCAAATATGTTCTGTCCCCTGATTTTCGAGGCTGCTGACCCAGCAGGTGCCAGCTGGTTAGAGCAGTTGTGGATTGCTCTATCCACATGGACCAACCTTATGAGGATGAAGGTCACTCTTTTTTGAGTTGTGCAGTCTAGCTTTTTGTACTCTATGTTCTTCTGGGTTCCTGCTCCAGATAAGCCTGGGCCCTGGGAAACATTAATCCAAAACCCTAGGGCGGTCTTTGCAACAGGTGTGACTCCAGGCAGTGAGTCAGGCTAAACAGGAGAGAAGAGCAGATGTCCCTGCCAGCTGAAACTCCCCTTGGTTTTGAGAAGCTTGCAGGCAACAGGGGCAAGAAGGATAATTCCTGGTTGCTTAGTTCTGTGGAGTTTCCTTGCTCTGATTTGTTGGCATCGCCCTTATTCAAGCTTGCCCACAGAATCCAGCAGCAGATTCTAGAATAAGAGGAAGATGGTAAAAAGAATTCAGGCTTAGCTAAAATTTTCACAGGCTCCAGTTTTGTGTAAGCAAACCTCTAATTATTTCCACCTTCTCCCACTTTGCTTGCAACTATTTGGGGGTCACTGACCATAAGAACTCAGACCCTAATTCTTTTTGGATTTCCTGTTTTGATCCCACCCTTCCTCTCAAGAAGGTAATGTGGCCCATACAATTATCTAGGCTTCATACTATTTTGGTCATACTATAACCCGAGAGAGACAAAGAGGTTTTATCTGAAGTTCTCATTTGATGCTATCACTGTTACTCCTGAAAACACATTTTTTTAGAACTGTACATGGATCAGTGATAAAATGTGCAAAACATAACATTTTGTGAATATTGCTTTTGAATATTGAATTGTTGAATACTTATTGGTAGCCAAAGTTGAGCAGTCATTTGGTATTGATGATTGTTTTTGACATCTTTTGCAGTGTGCCCCTGAAATTTCTCCTCTTAAGTAGCCATAGATTACTTGCTTAAGGATGTCTTCCTTGCTTTTCTGTCAGAAATGTACTTCTGTTATTCACTTGTTAGAGCATGCTTCTGCTTTTATGGTAGGCAGGGGCTACCTTCTCAGAGGTTCTTCCCAGATGTTGAACCTCCCTTCAATCTAGCCAGCAGAATCAATGTTGAAAGATGATAGGAATTCCACTCTAACAGCATCTGGATGTCCATATGCTGCCCTTTGGTCAACCAGCAGAGAAGGCACATTACAAGTTTAAAAGCTTGGCTGAATAACCTTATTTTTGACTGGTGTCTAAAAGAACCCAAAGAGAACACTAGGTGAGGCTCCTTGAGGAAAGTAGCTGTTGTCTGTAGAGGGCAAAGGGACTAGCCTGGAGGGACAGGAGGAAGACAATGATCAGATAAAAGAGGACTGAATCCAGGACAGGAATGTAACTCGAGTAAACATCTCAGACTAAACCCCTTCTAGTTCTCATGAAAATAAAAGGGAGAGAAGAGGGAAGTTCATTCAGACTATTACTAGCTTTTCATAAAAGTAATACTGACCTATATGGCAATGTTTCCTAGCCAGATTTGCCTTGAAGGGCTACAGTTGTCTACCTCATAGCTTTATCAGAAGCCTTTCACCAAGACGAACAAAGGGTATGGGTATAATATCTCAAATAATCACTTCTGTCTTTAATCTTTCAGCTAAAATACCCATTGGGCTGGCTTTTCATAAGCTTATGCTTTTTGAACAATATTTGGTTACAGTTTCTACAATTTCCAATCAGGATGACCAGTGGCCTAGAAAAACTTTAAAATCCATAGAAACTTTGTTGATTTTTTTAAATTGTAAAAATCTATTCGAAAGGTTATCTTTTGAAAGATAGTCAAACTTTACTAGGTAAAATGCTTTTTAAAAACTCAGTTTTTTAAGGATATCTGAATATTCTGGAGAATTAGTTAAGATTGTTTTCTCCTTAAATAGTTGATATTTGCTGCAATTGGGACCACTAGTTTTGTTTTGTCTACAGCTTTTTAAAAGGCTCATTTTTGTGTCCACAGGAAAGTTAAAAAAGCTATCCATCTTGAAGGTTGACCAGAACAGGCTTACTCAATTAACAGAAGCTGTAGGAAACTGTGAATGTCTTACAGAATTAGTTCTTACAGAAAATCAACTGCTGGTAAGTATGCTGTTAGCTCTTCAAATGTTGGCATTGAGTGAGAATGGCATGCTTGATTTATTTTGACTGCAGAATCTTTATTTTAAGACCTTTGACAATTACAATGAAGTACAAAATAAATGAATTGCTATTCGTTAAGATGCATTTTAAGCACAGTATTGAATACCATGAAGTTATAGTCAACCAAAATGTCAGCTGAGCAGTGAATGAGCCAGACAGACAAGCATGAAATCCATTTCAAAGCAGGTTTCACTTGAATTTGGTTGTCATAACAAATTATCCAGCAAAGATTAGCGTTGTAGAGGAGAAATCAAATTTATGGAAAATGTGATAACTAAGTATAAGACCTAATAGAGGATGATCTTGTACAGACTGTTGTAAGATGCTGGCATGCTAAATTATTTTCAGTATGGATCCGGCTGACATTGGTTTTCTCCAATAATTTCTCTCAATTTTAAATATTCTAGTGCTTCTTAATGTAATTTATGAAATTTAATGAATATTTAGTAATTTAAATAATAAAGATTGGCTGATAGTTTTGTAACAGCTTTCCCAGAAGGAAATCCCATTAAGTGAATAGTAAATAATAACTGCAGAGAGGAAAAATCTGTCGCAGCTGATTTTGGAGGGAAATGAGAAAGACCTTAATTAAAATTGATAATGTGTCTTAAAAACTGACTGGTTTTAAAAGCATTGGTATTGAAGAAAAATTAACCCAGAATGTTAAAAAAACATTGATAGAAGTAATTTGCTGGCTGTGGTCAAGCAGCATGAGCTGGAATGGGAATCAAACATTCCAATCTCAGTGAATTTCACATTCCTGGTTTCTTACATGCCAGTACTGCTATTTAATCAACCTGAATGATTTTGTAGGATTCTCCAATTTACAGAGGTTTAAGGGACAGATGTATGTGTGTATATCATAAGCTCATCTGTCTTGTCCAACATATGGTAACATTCTTTTCTATATTTTAAAACTATTTAAAAAAATGTAATTCAGTTCTAATAGAAACAATAAAGCTATAATAGTTCATTTGAAGTAGTAGTAGTGGATATAGAGATTGAGTTTCAGTTTTGGGCTCTGAGTTTGCTTGAATGGCTTTCAATTATTCTTATCCATCAGAAATCTGTCAATTGCCAAATTGTCATTTGCCCCTGTGTATGTTCCATATTTTTTTTGTTTAATATTGATGGATCTTTCCTGATCATATCAGCAAATTGGCTGTTCATTTGCTGCACCAGATTTTGCTGATTCCAGGTCAGTGATAGAGTTAAGACGTAGTTTTATCCCCTTTGTAGGATAGGGTTATGGAATAATTGGTCTAATAAATGGGGAAGAAGAAGAAATTAAAACCTGTAAAGGTGAGGAATGGGAGGAGTAAAAATGGAACACCAGATGTTTGCTTTGCAGTGTGCTAGAACAAGATGTAATAGTAAAATAAAGGCTGTAATTTGTTCTCTCTCTATTATACATTGTTCTAGCTTGAGTCTAATTTCCTAGCCACTGTTCCAGAATAACGAAATACTTTGAGAGAGGGAAAGAACCACAGTAGCAATCCTATGTAATCTGCAATAATGTGTTTTTATGAGTACAATAACCACGGATCTCTTTCTTATTATGTGAATTGCCTTCATTTTTCTTGTTCTCCTGTGAGTGGAGAAAAAGCATACGTAGCCTTCACTATTGATCTCTGAAACATCAAAAATACTAATTGGAAAATGAAGACCATCACCATGTAGGATAAGAGGCTTCTGAAACAGTGAGAAATTGCTCCAAACTAGATGTGACCCTCTTTTAAAATAAATATTTCTTATCTCAGTTACTCAAGAGGGTTTTGCAATTGTACGAATAATCCTGAGATGTAGGTCGGTACAGATGAGAATACTAATAATATATCCTTTGAACTTTTAAAAACTCAGACATCTGAAATTCATTGTTACTTCGTTAGAACTCCTCTTAGTAAAGTTTTTGGCCATCTTAGAATTCAAGACCTTTAAACATCATTCTATTTAAAAAGTTTTATCATATTAATTAGCTCACTGCTTGCTTTCCAAAACTTACTTTGAAATGCCGGTAATATTAATTGCTGATGTTGTTTTGTTTCAGACTTTGCCAAAGAGCATTGGAAAACTAAAGAAGCTGAATATATTGAATGTTGACCGAAATAAACTTTTATCTTTACCTGAAGAGGTAATTAATCTTTATTATTTTATTTATACTGGAAGATATGAAGTATATAGTTTTTATTCAGAAAGAATAGAATGGGAGCTACGAATAATTGAAGAATATAGATGTAATAAAGTTTGTGTGTGGAATAGTGACTACATTGGACTGAAACCAGACCTTTCCATTTACTGGTGAATCTACTGTGACTGATATTTGTTTGGAGATTAACCAAAATAATTAAGACTTTACCTCCTATCCTTGGGCTTCTCAGATAATGGAGAAGGACAGTTGTTATTTGTGTCAACATCTTTTCACCCTGTAGGTGGAAATCTGAAATATTATCTCAAGTTTTAAGAATAGGCCAGGCCCCACAGCAATGTTCTGGAACATTATCTGCAGTTAAATTTGGGATGCTCTGTCAAAATACTGTTGAATGTCTCTAGCTATTATGAGTATTTAGCTTATTAAAACTAAAATTACTATGTAGAAGTATATCTCAAGACTGCAGGTTCTTAGATAATTATAGCAAATCGTGTTAATAATATTACCTCATGGATGTCTGAAACTGCTTGATTTTTAATCCAGTACGAATACACCACTGAAAATGAGTCATCACAATTTTTTTAAAGTTTAAGTTGATATCATGGAAGTAGCTTCTGTACTAAGTTCCAACTCATCAAGCATAACCAGTACTAAGATTAACTGAAATTACACAGGAATATGCTTACTAATAGTTTCAACATTTTGAGTTGTCTGTATTTTTCCAGAACACAACCTGATCCAGTTTCTTATTTTATGGAAAGACACCTTGAAATATTTTGAATGTTTTGACCATTGGAAATAATGGGATCAAAATATCTTACTTCCTTCTTATCACCCTATGATCAGAAACAATAGATGCAACAGTAGGTTATGAAAAATGTGACTATCAGTGTAGTGATTGTGGTGGTGGTGGGAATAACTTTTTTGAAGATTCCAATTATGGAATGATTAGGATCTTCCTCCACCTATACTGCCATCCCTCAATTCAAAAACTCAAAAGTGTAGCCTTCTGCTTTGCCCGAGAGGTTTGCTAATTGAAAGAACACAAGGAGAGGTTACTAATCTGACTTGAAAGAAAGAACACAGAGACCTCACTTTCTCACACATCTCTTTCAAGTTAATTATCTACAGGACAAGATGCATCATGGTAAATAAAATGAATTAAAGTCAGCTTATTCACACAATTGGAGCTTCTTTCAGAAATGTTTTTAAAATAAACCTCTTCTTAGCATTATGTCAGCCTAATCCTAACCCTGAGGGCAGTCAGAAATACACACACACACACACACACACACACACACACACACATATACACGTATATATCTTGACGGTCTTGTTTCTTGAACTCCCACTTCCAAAATCATTTATGCAAATCTAGGCAAACATACATGTTTTTAAGAGAGACAAACACTCTACTGCTCACTAGAGGCATTAGGTTGACAGGCCAACAGTCTCTGAGGAGCAAAACAATAGAAATAAAAATTGGACGGAGCATGTATATCTAACAAGACTATCCTAACACATATTCTGTATGACTGTTAATGGTGACTTCTTTCCCAGTTGGTAAGGTTCACATTTTTCCTTAAAAAGCTACCAATCACTGTTTTCACAGGGTTGTGTGATGGAACTACATGGGCAGAAGCACAACATAGCAAAGTGTGTTGAGGATCACTTTGAGGGTAGCATAGTTTATGCCGATATGATTCCCTCCTGGATTTGAGCAGAATGGAACATATGGCAAAGCAGCTATGTGGACACATGTGAAGTCCAGCTTCAGCAGAGGAACAGAGATTTACCTTGCTAGGTAGTCAAACAATGACATGATGTCTGGTGAAAAATAATCGGAGCCAAAAGGTCTCCTTCATTGTACCAGGCATTCCTTAAATGCCTTCTGTTTAACTCCAGAACATTTTCCCCACCCTCTCCAGCCTAAGCCAGTAACAACAAAGACGTGTCCTGCCCTTACTGCAGTAGCCCAGGGGGTGGGGGGTGGGAGTAAAAAGGAACACACAGTTGCAAGAGACAAGGAATCTTCCAATCAAATCACCTAAAATAGCACAGAACACTTAAAAACAATTCTACTCAGGGTATTCTTTCATATTCAGACCAAACCAGCCTAGCTTGTTCCAAACTCACTAAACATGCATGTTTTATGTTGACTATGAATCACTCAAAGCAGCTGTTCAAGCTTGAAGTCCAACCTTACAGGAGAGCTGAGGACTTCAGGGCAAAGGATGAATTTGTAAAAACTGCTTCTCAAATGAATCCAGTTGGTCTCCTAAAATAGTTGCCGTTCTTCAGTCCAAGAAGAATTTCTCCCACATGCATTCGGCCAACTTGGTTCTCTTGGTTACAGCCTCAAGCGACTGAAGGATAAAAACATCAATAGAAATACTTCTGGTGGTGAATGTGGTTTCTAATGTGGTTATTTGATTTCTGTCACTTGCTTGAAGCAAAATGTGCTATAAATAAGAAAAGCAGCACATGGTGTGAAAGTCAAACGATCAGAAAAGATTTAATTTATTGCTTTCAGGGAAGAAAGACTTATTAAGGGAAAGAGAGGGATGGTGAGTTATCAGCAACAGGCAGGGATATAAACTGCAGACTAATAGCAGCAAGGATGTTGGTCTTGGAATCAGATTTGTCCTACATAAAAGGCTTTAAAGCAGTGTATAATTATTATCCGGGTGGATATGATATTGCTGTATGTATTCCCTAAAACTCTTTTATAGTCTCTGCTTGCCTTTCAAACTGAAAGGAAACACTTAGAAGTTCTTCCATCTGAAGGATTTGAAACTTGAGACATTGTAAGATTTGCTATGTATTACTCTTGTGTGAGGGTTTTGTATGCCCTTCCATCTCTTAACTCTCTGAGATCTAGCTTAGGTATGAGGCAGTGAACATATACTGATCAGGGAAACCTCTGAATTGGTAAGAATATTAAACAGTTCTATGTATTAAGGGCCCATACTTTTATCTTGGCTTTTATAAATACATTTTTAACCTATATAGCATATAATTGCATTTCTCTCATAATTTAGACAGTAATCTATCTCTGATCTGCCTGGATAATTTATTCCGCCAAAATGAAGTGTTAATAATGTGGAATAAATCTGAGAAGCTAACCAGTAGGATATAATCCTATAAATATACCAGCAATGATTCTATTCCAAGAGAATAATTTACTGAAAGCAGAACAATGTTTTCTCTTAATTAGATAGAGCAAAACAAATTGTCCTCTTACCTGAACACAGATGAGACATGATTATAGAAGTCTGTCTAGTTTGAGTAGTTTTAATCTTTTGTTGACACAATGAATGCCTTTAGTTGTTAACTGAGAAACATCCTAGAGGGAGAAGTAACAGAATAACAGAGCTGGAAGGGACCTTGGAGGTCTTCTAGTCCAACCCCCTGCTCAAGTAGGAAGCCCTATACTATTTCAGACAAATATTATCCAATCTCTTCTTAAAAACCTCCGGTGATGAAGCACCCATAACTTCTGGAGGCGAGCTGTTCCACTGATGATTGTTCTCACTGTCAAGAAATGTCTCCTTTGTTCTAGGTTGGATCTTTCTTTGATAAGCTTTCACCTGTTATTTCTTGTTTGCCCTCAGGTGATTTGGAGAGTAGGTTAGCCCTTCCTCCTGTGACAGCCACTCAGATTTTGGGAGACTGCTATCATGTCACCTTTAGTCCTTCTCTTCATTAGACTAGACATACCCAGTTCCCTACAACTGTTCATTGTAGGGTTTAGCCTCCAGCCTCCTTAAAATCTTCGTTGCTCTTCTCTGCACTCTTTCCAGAGTCTCAACAATTTTGTTTTTTTGGATCGTAGTAACCACAACTGGACACAGTATTCCAAGTGTGATCTTACCAAGGCTTTATAAAGCGGTACTAGCACTTTTTATTTATTTATTTAATTGGATTTATATGCCGCCCCATCTCCGAGGGGACTCAGGGCGGCTTACACGCAATATATAAACAATAAATACGTCTTTATCAAATTCAATCCAATTTTAAAATCAATTAAAATACCCTTAAATTAAAATTCCCAACCCTGCTCAGTCTAGGCCAGCCTGTACAAACAGCCAAGTCTTGAGATCATGGCGGAAGGAGCACAGGTCCGGGGCCAAATGCAGCTCTAGAGGTAGCTGATTCCAAAGGGTGGGTGCCCCCACAGAGAAGGCCCTCCCCCGGGGGACCGCCAACCGACATTGTCTGGCCGACGGCACCCCCAGGAGGGCCTGCCTGTGGGAGCGCACGGCGTCGGACCTCGATGCTGGTAGGAGGTGCTCCTGCAAGTACCCCGGACCCGAGCCATGCGGGGATTTATAGGTTAATACCAGCACCTTGAATCTTACACAGAGGGCAACCGGCAACCAATGAAGGTCGCGCAGGAGGGGTGTCACATGGGATAATTGGGCCGCTCCCATCACTGCCCACTTCACATGATCTTGATACTCTCCCTCTGTTGATGAAGTCTAGGACTACATTGGTCTCTTTGGCAGCTGCAGCACATTGCTGGCTCATACTTAAATGACAAAAAGAGAAGAATACAACATTAGTAAACCCTTACATGCATTGAAATGATAGAAGACCCATTCATCAATAAAGCATATGGCATGATTTGATGAGATGTGCCTTATTCCACAATACATCATGAGTAAAAAAATGGGAAGATGGAAGTGATATTTCCTGTTCTTCCAAGATCAGTTGTATTGAAAATGTTAGAGTATAGTAGAACTAGAGTTGCGTGAATGAATAATCTTTGACATGAAAGATGAGCATCATATATATATTTTTTTTTTTCCTTTCTTGTATATTTGTGAAACTGTCAGAAAAATGGGCTCCCACTAATACTTTTCTGGAGTAGCCAAAGATAAAACATGCACACCAAAACTAACAGAACAGCTAGATAGATGAGGCTGGTTGATATCTTATAATGCAAAGGATAACTGTATGCGGAGTCAGATAATCGTTTTGTTGAAAAAGGAGAAGAAAATAACGAACAATGGCAACCTTATGTACATATGCTATACACCACTTTGTATCTGATATGCAGATTTTATTTACAGAAAGTCCTTGACTTACAACCATTCATTTAGTGACTGTTCATATGGCACCAAAAAAGTGACCCATGACTATCTTTCACACTTAGCGAAAAAGCATCCCCTCCTGTAGCATTCCCATAGTCACATGATCAGAATTCAGGCGCTTGGCAACTGGCATGTGTTGCAGAGCCCTGGGCTCACATGATCAGCTTTTGTGAGCTTCTGACAAGCAAAGTCAATGGGGAAGGCAGATTCACTTAACAACCGTGTTACTAGCTTAACAACTGCAGGGGTTCACTTAACCACTGTGGCAAGAAAGGTTGTAAAATGGGGCAGAACTCACTTAACAACTTTCTTGCTTGGCAGTGGAAATTTTGGGCTCAGTGGTAGTTGTAAGTATATAGTAGCATACAGGTAGTCCTCAGATTATGACCATCATCAAGCCCCAAATTTCCTTTGCTAAGCAAATGTGATGCAGGCAGTGCTCGACTTACATGTTCATTTAGTGACTGTTCAAAATTTCTACAACACTGAAAAAAGTGACTGGCTGTTTTTCATACTTATTGCAGCATCTCCATGGTCAAATGATCAGAATTCACACACTTTGCAACTGACTCATATTTATGACAGTTGTAGAATCCCAGGAACATGTGATCACCTTTTGCGATTGACAAGCAAAGTCAATGGGAAAGCCAGATTCACTTAACAACTGTGGCAAGGAAGGTCATAAATGAGGGAAAATTCACTTAACTGTCTCGCTTAGCAACAGAGGTTTGGGCTCCATTGTCATCGTAAGTCGAGGACTACCTGAATACATGATGCATAGGAGACTTTTTTTTTTCATTTAATCTGCTGGGCTCCAGAACAGGTGCCAAGGAAGCATTGCAGCAGCTGGTAATAATATAATTTCTGATTCAATTTCTGAGCCTTTCTGCTTTGTCATGGGATGTCACAAACACCCCCCTCCCATGTGCCATTATGTTATTAGTTTGGTCACTGAAAATGCTTCACTAATTGTGTTAAAAGTAAAATTTTATTCACTAGACAGATCCCTTTTAAAATGCTGTTCTAAATATAATTTTATGTCATAACTGGCTGTCTCAGAGTTTGAAATCCCATTTATATGACTGGTGTTACATGAACCAGCTATTCAGACTTCTTTTGTTAATCATAGTCATCAGTGCTATTTTCAAAAATAAGACAATATAACAAATGTGAATTTTTGCAATTGTAGAAGTATTGAGATAGAAATCTGGTAAAACTCCAAACCAAAGAGATCCAGCAAATGGTATGTTTAGGTTGGTGTAATTCAGGGGTGGGGAACTATGGCCCTTTTATGACTTGTGAACTTCAACTCTCAGAATTCCTGGGCCAACCATGGCATTCTGGGAGTTGAAGTCCACAAGTCATAAATGGGCCATAGTTCCCCACCTCTGCTCTAACTAGAAATGATGAGCACTGATTTTGGGGTAGAATTCAGGCAGGCAGTTATATTCCATAAAGGAATATCAGTTTATTTTATTTCTGCCTGTTTGAAATCTCAGTAGAAAGTGATTTCATTTCATTTCATATAAATGTGCAGTTCCTTATTTTATCACTCTGCTGAGCAGTTAATAGAATGGGAATTGCTTTTCATCAGCTACTTCCCAATGTGCTGTACAGTGATAATGAAAGTCATAATGCTTGGTCTTTGATTCCTGCTTTATGTCTACAAGTTTGTTTTCTGTTTTCTTTAATGGCTCTATCTATAAATATATTGTTGCTTCCTCTCCTGATGTATTAGACTTTGTTGATCCTGCCTTTATTGTTTTTATAAATAACCAAAGGTAGCAAACATATCTAATACCCTACTTTCCCTAAAACCACAACCCTGTAGGGTGGGCTGGGCTGAGAGAGTGACTGTCCCAAAGTCATGCAGCCAGCTTTCATGGCTAAGGTGGGATTGGAACTGATAGTCTTCTGGTTTCTAGTCTGGTGTCTTCACTACTTGATCAAACTGGTTCTTTTATAAAGGGTACAACTCTGCTAATAATCCTGTATTCTTGTTATGACGTTCTTAAAATTTCCTAGTTTGTCCAGCCACTATATGTTTGGTTCTGAACTCTAGTATATTGTCCTACTTGAAAATGCAAACACTGAAGAATTTTTGTTTTCTGGATTTAGAGAACTCTCTAATTATATTTCTCTCAGTTAGGTTCCCCTAAAAATTCAAACACAAAACAATTACCGTTTTGTGATAATGCCCCATTTGTGATTGTCACAGAGCTCAAACTACTCTCGCAAAGAATTGTTTTGCCCACCTTCAAAATCCTAACTCTTCACCTCATAGCGCCAAGTAAGTTTCTTGCTATCAGGATCAAAATTTTGTTGCACTTGGGATTTATTTGTCCTGCCAAGAGTTCTGTCAATATATTAAAAATTAAAATTCGTTTTGTAAAAAGAGAGTGAAATATGTTACAACAAAGGCCTACAGTTTAACATTGAAGCTTTACTTTTGGGACTTTAGTAATAATTAGGCAGAACTGCACAATAGTGTATCTTTTAGTTTGTACCCATGCAACCCCAGTTAAGGTTTTATTATGTCAATTTGCTGATGTGCAGAATGCCCCAGGTGTATGCAGGTACTAAATATCTGGTGATTGTTCTGCTCTGTTTACCTAAGTTTCATATAATATTAAAAAGAATCCTTAAGCCATGCCTGAATGTCAGTTTATGATATCCATTTGTAAAGAAAGGGTGTCTAACAGCTACTTACCATAAGCAAGTGGTAAGTACTTAGAAACTCTGCAGAACACATGCAGAAATGATTTGGAGAGCTGGCTGAGCGTGACCCAAAGTTGGAGAACAGTGTAGCATTTTGGATTGGTATATAATTGTGGCAAGACTAACTTTTAATATATTGAGAAATACTGAATTATACTTGGCTGGCATCTTTAGAGCATTAGGGAGGTACACCTTCATTTACTTCATTTTGTAAATCCTAAATGAATGAAAATGCTGTGTTCTCTTGTCATTTTGCGTGTGTGTGTATGTGTGTGTGTGGTAATGGCATTGTGCAGTCTGTGTTTACAGTACAGTGCTCTGTGTTAAATCAAACAATTGTATCTTGTGTTTTTCTTAATTGTTAGCTGCTTGGAAATTTGAGTCAGGTAATTCTTGTTACTGTAAGTACCGTTCAGCCCACAGTTTCACCAGCTCCCTTCATCTGACTGCTTTCAATGCATGATGATTCAAACTGGCTGGCTCCACCACTGCACTTTCATTGCCCCCAAATCTTGAATTTTCCAGCTTAAGAGAAAGGATGCTTTCAAAGAGGCTGCATGGCCAAGTTCATTCTGCTTATGTCCCTGAGACACAGCTATTCAAAGCAAACCACTCCTTGTGCACAACAAGGAATCATCTAACATTCACTAACCACGAAAACTGTGTGCAGTTGTTTTTTTAATGTATTTCAGTTAATCAATTTTAGATTGTTTTAGTTAGACGAGTACAATATTTTTCTTGCAGCACTTTACCTCCTGCAAACTGACAAAAGCACTTCCAGAAATTTAGTGCATGGTTTCTCACTTTTAATAGTAATTATGACTTTAAAAGTAACCAATGATCTTGCTGTTGCTCCTATTCTTGACTCCTTGCATGAAAATAGGAAAGTATACATGTTCATAATGGAAGGAAATATGAAAATATTTGTTGGTGACATTTTATATAAATATTAAACTGATGAAAAGTATAGTGCTTAGAATGACTATTGAAAAGAATTTCATTTTTAAAGGCAATAGATCAAAATAGGTTTACTTAAATTAACTTCAATAGCTAGGTATTATTCAGGAATTTAGAATTGGATTTAATTGGATTTAACTATAGCAATGTATTTTTACTTTGATAATCACGACTTAAAGGTGACTTTAAAATGGCTTGATGATAAAAGAATTGTGCCCAATTTTAAGGAGTTCAGTTCCTTTTTAAACCAATGTTTAGCATTTGTGGCAAATAATGGTAGGATTTCTTTATCTATTAAAATGGGCATTTTTAGAAATGTCATCCATATTGTGCATCTTATAAGGGGAAATGTGATTGCATTTGTCATAACATGCTAGCCATCTAAAATTAGATTTTCTGCTGTGGATTTAGGAAATGTTGCGGTTCTCCATTCAACATGGATAGTGTTAGTTATCTTAAATTTCAAACAAGAGGCATAGATTTCAAACAGTGAATTAAAAATATTCTTCAGCCTATACATAGTAACCTAAAATAAACACAATTTTTGTATTTTGGTAGTGATTTTCTAAAGGAATTCCTTGTTAAAATAAAACTTTAGAGTTGCTGACTTATTAATAGATCAAATTGATTTGGTACAATTCAGACCACACCTAGCAAGCGAGGTATTTCCTCCCCCCCTCTTTAAAAAAACGACTCTGTTGTTTGCAGTTATGTTGCAGATTTGGGGTACTAAGTATTATATAAAACTCCGTTTGTATCTTCAATTAATGCATGATGCAGATGGCAAACATGCAGGAAATGTATTTTTTTGTATTTTAAATACTTACAGTATGAGCAGAGTGAACTGAAAAGGCAAAGGTTTTGCCTTGGGTGAATAGGTCTGTCTATTGTATTTTAATACTGAAGTGGCACCACTTTCAAGACATTTCTTAGCATTTGATTTACGTTTACACACGGGAAGAAAAATGGGATTTGGGAGCTGAATATGAAACAGTGGCAGAATAATTATTACAAAATCTACAATGATTAGAGCAGTGCAGTGAGCTGGACTGAAAAGGGAAAAGGTGATTTGGAGTCTGAGATTACACATGCCAAGACATTAATCACTGATTTCCATACTGCTTTAGTCTAACTGGCCCTAATCGACTTACAAATGAAACAAACAAATTGAATTGCGTCACTATAATATATTCCTAGGACACCCTCTTGTTCTCGGGGACAAATTTTATTTCTTCTGTTCTGAAATCCACTTTAAAAAAAGCAAGCTTCTAAAATCCAAGGAATGGGACAATCTGACTACTAGGGATAAGCTGTTTTATAGATTTTCAGTTGTGGAATTAGGAACTTATGTTGTTATAAGTTCAACATGCCTAGTGTTAGCTACATTAAATTTCAAGCTGAAGACAATGATTTATCATAGTAAATAAAAAATGTTTTTCAATCTATATGTAGTAACATCCAAGCCACCTCCTCTTAAATTTCAGGATAGGCAGAGGCTTCCATCAGTTACCCTCTATTTAATCTTATGGAGCAGCCAGAGTTTACCCATAATAAGTCTTGAAGATAATTAGATCTAAAGCATAAAGCATTTTATAAATAATAATTAGCACTTTGAATTGTATATGGAAACAGACTAGTAGCTGGTGCAACCTCCATAACAAAAGTATATTAGGAAAATCATGGGTCTGACCTGTTATCAGATTCATCAGATTCATGAATTATAGTACTCTGGCTAAGAGAAGACAGGGAGAGAAGTAATACCTCATATTCTAGAGAAGGTCACACCTGGCGCACCAATTATAATAAATAGATGAAAGCCTATCTGGCAACAGCTCCCACCTTTTCTTCAGTTGTGAGTGTAGGGATATGTAAGGCTGCTCTGAGGGGGAACATCCCCCCACATCCAAATGGAATGAGCTCACTTCTGAATTAACAGGCAGTCCATCTTACCTACATTCAATTTAAGCCTGTTCCCTCCCCACCTGAATTCTACAACTTCCAAGCACTGGTCAGGTCTGCTACTGCAATTCCAATTCAGCTTCAAGTGGAAATATTCAACTAGGTGTTACCTACACACTAGTGATACTTTATAGTATGCTAGTAGATGATCTCTCCTAGTGGCTTCATGTACATGTTGAACTAAGTAAGGAGGAATGCTTGATTCCTTGTGAAGTTGGGACCGTCTGCATCTCTGCCCTATTTTAATAACTTCCAGCCCTTTTGGCAATTTGAGAAGCAAAATTCACATGTCTTCCCTTCATAATAACTAATTGGAATTGCCCAGTTAGAAAATAGTGGAATGGTCGCAATATGTTTTCCCCTAACCTCACCCCTCACAGACAACTCAGAAAGTGTAATATTAACCCTGAAAACCACTGAGAGGGGAACCCCATCTAAGTGCCATCATAGTTCTTCCACAAGAATAAGCAGGGTTTTTTTTAGTTTTTAACTGGTATATGTTCCCCCCACCTCCTAGGTCACCTTTCCCCATTTAAATCCAGATTGCCTCATAGCTCTAATAAATATTACAATTAGAGTACAGTCTTATGTACAGTATGTTAGAAATATATTGAGGTCAATAGCTTTTTTCTGACTAAATGTATAGGGCAGGGGTGTCAAACTCAAGGCCTGTGGGGTGCTTAGATCTGGCCCATGGGGTTGCCCTGGAAACAGCGAAGGACCAGCCCACAGTGCCTCTGCCAGCAAAAATGGAGCTCGGGAGGGCCGTAGGTGACCCTCCCTGGCTTTGTTTTTACTGGCAGAGAGTTGCAGGATGTTGAGCTGGCTATGCCTCCCCAGCCATGTCCACTCGCCCCCCTGCAGGTCAAACACAACCCTGATGCAGCCCTCAATGAAATCGTGTTTGACACCCCTGGTATAAGGTTACCGCCTCATTGTAGTTATTTTAATTCATATCAGACCAACCTTAGTTGAATGGTTATTCAGAAACTATATTATACATTGATGCTAACACATAGCATTTTTCTTACTTGAATGGAAGCAGTGGAACCATAATATCTATTTACTTATTTGCTAGATTTATATCCTGCCTTTCCTTGAGCTCAGATCAGTGTGCAAAAGGATCTCCCTCCCTTTTATCCTTATAACAACAACATCTATTTAATAAGCTGGGCTGAGAGAGGATGATTAGCCCATTTCCCCCTTTTAGTTATCCTGACTAAGAATTAAGAGTCTTTCCAATCCTTGTGTAGTCTCTTTAATTATTATACCACACTGCCTAATTTGTGTTCTTAAATCCTTTTGTTATTTCTTAAAATGTGGTCCATTCGTCTCCATATCTGCAATTTGATCTTGTTTTAAGGTCTCCTAAGATTGCTGTTTAAGTGAAATGTTGCACAAACATGATTATCCTAGTTACCAAGTACTGCTTTCATTTGTAGTAATTCACTACGGTATGTACTCAGTTTACATGATTTACCTGATACTTCACAGCAGCAGTAATTCAGTCTCCTTTTCTTTCTATAAAACAGATTGGTGGATGTTGCAGCTTAAATGTATTTTCAGTACGGGACAATCAGTTATCTAGGATTCCACCGGAGATATCGCATGCCACAGAACTTCATGTTCTTGATGTAGCTGGAAACAGGCAAGTTTTCGTATTTGCTCTAAATTCATTTTGTAGTGGATTTGAACTGACAGATCTCTTAATATTCTTACTTTGGGAGATGGTGGGCTGGGGAACAAATATTTCATAATCTGGTGTTATAGGCTGGTCCCAGTTAAGTCAAAGCATTGTTGACTAGTGAATCAAATTCACTGGATTATTAATAGCCACACAGAATGGTAATAAAAATTGTATTCTCAAAAATACAAGATGTGTTACTATAATAATATGTTTTTACAGCCATGTCTTTAGATCGCGGCGGATCTAAAGTTATGATCTTGTCCCTGGGGAAATGTTTTAGACTAGGGATGTAGTGAGTCTCTCTCTTATTCACTGCCAATGGAAAAGAAGTTATGGTCCTTAGCTACTCAGTCCATCACCTTTCCTGTTCAGATAAATTCTCTCTGAGACTCCCTTATGTACCTTCCAAGCAGTGGTGGGATTCAATTTTTTTTTACTACCGGTTCTGTGGGCGTGGCTTGGTGGGCATGGCAGGGAAGGATACTGTAAAATCTCTAGTCAGAGGTGGTATTTGCCGGTTCTCCGAACTACTCAAAATTTCTGCTACCAGTTTTCCAAAACTGGTCAGAACCTGTTGAATACCACCTCTGCTTCCAAGGATTCTGTTCTAATTATACTTTTAAAAACAGATGCACATTTTTCTTATGGAGAAGAAAAATATTCTGGAGTTTTAAAAACCTTTCACCATAACTATTTCAGTAATATCAGGGACCTCATGTGACCAAATGTCTTCAATTAAAAAAAACATTTCATGGTATCCTCACCTCCAAGTATTAACCAGTTTAACATTTAGCATTAGCAATAGCATTTAGACTTATATACTGCCCTGTAGTGCTTTATAACGCTCTCTTACGATGCATATTTCCCCCAACAAACTGGGTCCTCATTTTACCAACTTCAGAATGATGGAAGGCAGAATCAACCTTGAGTCCCATCAGGATGAAACCTCTAGGCTTTGGGCACAGTTTGCTTTAATACTTTAATCACTGCACTACCTGCGTTTAGCTTTTGACATCAGCTAAGCGGGTCTAGGTGTTGTCACAACAACAGTGTTGAAGTCTGTACATTGAAACAGGTAAAATATAACAGTATCCAGATGATCTGGATGGAGTTTGGAAAACCTAAGAATGGTTGAATTTGCTTAGTACTTGGGGGGACATTTCTTAGAAATGCCAAGGCCCTAGATGAGATTTGAAAGTTGGGGAGGAGGACATCCCAGAAGAAGACAAAGGCAAAGCTGTTTTCTGCCAAGAGAACTTCACTGACATGACCATATAGTGGCCAGGAATTGAACTTGACTTGAGGGAGTCTTTGCCTTTTGACTGTGATAGACAGTGGGATTTTCTGCTGTTATAAGAATAGGATAAGCTTTGGTCATTTGGCTTGAAGCAATTCAGTTTGGGTCTAATCGAACACCACTTAATACAGAATTGTACTTCTTTCTATCCTCCACAATTCAAATTCTCACAGTAACACTGTACAAAATGCATGAAATATGAATTGGAGGCCGATTAAGGAGTAGAAAAACAATCCTGCACCAAAGAAATATGTTTGGTGCTAAACAATGTGGTATGTAAATGCCAAGTTCTTCCCTGGGCACACAGTATGTTTATTATTCTGAACAATGTAGTAAATCTGTATTTAACTTGGAACACCTGATACCTTATAGACTTTAGCATTGCTATGTAGCTAAGTTTCTATGGCACTGCAAGGGGCATATTTGCCCAGGGGACTCTATTGTGTATATTATAACATGGACCTTGAAATATGTTCTCTTTTCTTTCCAAAGAGAGACAATGGGTTATTTTCTTTATAGCACGAACAACAAATATGCTGCAAACTTCTTTAATGCTTTTGTTTTTTCTGCATAGTTGGATAAGAAATCTTAAACCAATTCCTTGTTTTCTTCACTAGGTTAATACATCTTCCCATGTCGCTGACTAGCTTGAAACTGAAAGCTTTGTGGTTGTCTGATAACCAGTCTCAGCCTTTGCTTACCTTCCAGACAGATACAGACCCTGAAATGGGAGAAAAAATTTTAACATGTGTTTTACTTCCTCAAATGCCTTCTGAGCCTAGTTGCCAAGGTAAACATTTTTTAAGATCATAGGAAACAAATATGGTTTTCATCTGCATAAAGGGAGGGGGGAAGTCAGTCCCCTTTTGTAACGAGCAGCATGGAAATATATGAAATATTTTAAATGTATAAATGATGAAATATGCTAATGTTGTGGAAAAAGTAGGTGTAATTACACAATATTGAAGGCATCAACAGGTAGAGAGGAGGTTCTTTTATTTCACTATAAATAAGTTCATGGAACAAAAGGTTACTAAACACAGAGAGGTTTAGTCAATGAAAAATAATCTAATAGACCTGGCCTCTCAAGTGAATGTTGAATGTTATTTTCAAATAGTTTTCAGTAAAAACGTGGCATCCAAGCTTGAATATACTGTGACATTAACATCTGTGACATACACATCTGCTGTCTCTACTTGTCTGCTGTCATAACAGATAACCTTCCCCGGTGCGGCGCATTGGAGAACTTGGTAAATGAAATGTCAGATGAAACGTGGAATGAACGGGCAGTAAACAGAGTCAGTGCAATTCGCTTTTTAGATGATGAAAAAGATGAAGAAGACAATGAGATGGTGAGTTTTCTTAGGAAGCAAATGCAAAATTATGGGTGCTGGAACAGTAGGCTGATAATAGTCTTGAAATAATGTTCAGAATAGCAGACTGCATGACATACAATTTGTGATCCCAATCTGTTTTTTTAAATTTTGTTTTAAACACATGACTTTGTGCTAGTTTGCTCTTCTTTTTGCTTCTTTGATGAGGAGGCAGATTTGCTTTTTCCTAAAGCAAAAAGAGAGATGAGAATTCTTACGAAAGGTGCAAAGTTTTGTGTTTTAGGCATTGATCTCTGGGAGATTTCCACTGGTCTATTGGTTACCATCACCACCACTATTTCATCCACCTCTCTGCTGTCCCTTCCATTGACCCTCCTTCATTTCATAACCATTTGCACTGATGCCTGGAACCCCTGAGCTACCAGGAAGAACTTGGTATCCTGTTCAAATGAAGGAGAGTTTGGTGGGAACATCTGTCACTGTTCTTATGAGACCTCTGTTGAAACACACACAGTGCACACTCACATTCAGAATCATTCTGAAGGAAGTTCAAATGTCAAGCAGCAACAATCATGCTTCCAAATTATAACTGGGTGATAGAAGAGTTTGTGTGACATACAGACATAAGATATTCGTAGGTCTAAACCCAAGCTAAAATTTTGGCTTAGCTTGTTGTATGAATCAAGCTTTATGGTTTATAAATCGTAACATATGTAGCACAGTCATAGGAACCCAACCAATGGTTAAGAAAACAATTTAGCACAATGGATAAACCAAGCTAGCATCTGATATAAAGTGTAGTATGAGCCTAAAATAAATTTAAATATGCATAGGAAAGGAATGTTCCAGTTTTGAAAATTCACCATATTTTCAGTTAAAGGTTTTAATTTTATAATTGATTAAAGGTCAAAAATTATTCCACGCATACTTACCCTGATTAATTAATATTTGAAAAATTAAAAGTAAAATACAAAACAGAAAAACAACAAAACAGCACACATTCACCCCTGAAAACAACAACAAAAAATGTTTTTCTGTTTTGTATTTTACTTTTTATGATAAAACAATAAATAATAAAAAAGGAAAATTAATTGTTTAAAACAATTTCTGTCGATTTCAGTCTTTATCCTCTGCAAATCAATAAGGCCTAAGTGTGCACTTTCATAGAAATACTATCCTGTTGTCAATCAGTGTTGCTAGAATTCATTCATTTAATTTCATTAAAACTTGTCAAAAATTTAAGCACCATATAGATTAACACTATGTTTAGTGTTTATTAAATGTATTAGCAATATATTATTAACACTAAGATCTAAGTTGTTTAGACCTTATCTATATACCAACATACAACTTACAACAATCTTTGCTGATTGTATAATTATAGTAAGTGGTTGCTGAAATGACGTAATAATTTCAGGGCAAATTTAACTGCCATTAAAAAAATACTATTAATGATAGAACAGGTGTTCCATAATGGGTGATTTTCTCCCAAACTAAACTAAAATAAAAATACAATATTTGCTACTATATAATGTTGTCGGGCATTGAAAATTATTTTGTATTTCAGAAGTCTCAGGGATATTACAATAATGTAAGGTTGTTTTCTTATCTTTTGGTTACATAATTACTGTGGCTTATAAGTTAAGATATTACAGTATAATTCTTATATGCTTTTAGATCTATTCACATATGAGAATTTGGAACTATGTGTACAGACATGTCTGGTTTATTTCCCAGAGTCCATGTTATAGAGTTTTGAAGAACAGATGCATCTTGAAATATTGTACATAGCATCTTAAGTATATATCCACAACATTTATATGCACATCACTTCTTCAATAATAATATCATTGGCATAATTGACAAATTAAGCATGAATAGAACTGAATAATCCTCTATAATTTCTGGAGATAAGTCAAACCGAGATCTCAAGTTATTGTTAAAAGAGCCCAGACAAAATAATCAGAATATCAAATTGAATATCTCTCCATATACTTTCCTGGAGCATCAGATTCTCATATTATGGCATAAATCTCTTTTTGAAACTTTTGTATTTCAAATCAGTTTGCAATCTTTTTTTGTGGCAGAATCTGTTGTTCAAGAAAAGAGATTTTCTATTTCTTCTTGGTGAGATACAAATATTCTTTTGAAAACAGTATAGGTAACTATATGAAATCCATATGCTAGAAAAAAATGCTGTAGCAGTACTGTCATCTTTGTAAGTACATAAACTGGGAATGGTGGACTCGGTGGTAGCAACTAGTCAAGACATTTCATCTAAGAACAATTAAATTATCATTAATCCTCATAACCAGTGCTGATAACAAGTTAGTCCTGTGCATTTGTATGACAGGAAGTGTATGAACGTCGTAGATGAGAAAGCAGCACTTCAGCTTTGACATGGCAAAGGTCCTCTGAGCTTGTGTTGATATTCATGTTGAATCTGTAGGCAACTCCTTAAACACCACCTGTCCTTCCCAGCTGTTTAAAGGAATTGTCTGCAATTCCTTTAAACAGCTGGGAAGGACAGGTGGTGTTTAAGGAGTTGCCTCCTTAAACACGAACACCTTTGCAGACTCCAAGGCACCTTTGCTGGATGTTTTCTCTGTAACACATTCCTTCTTCTTCCTTGGCCCAGCTATTACAGCGTGACAGTGATGGTTGCTTATGTTTCTATTTCACAGTACACCTAACTAACAAACCTTTTAGCTGTTAAAACTTGAAAAAGCCGTTTAATGAATAGAGAAATAGAGTTTTAAGAAGGCAGACACAAGGAATCATTTACTCCACTGTTTGTTTTTAGCGGACACTCCTAAGGCGAGCCACTCCACACCCTGGGGAATTAAAGAACATGAAAAAGACAGTGGAGAATTTACGGAATGATCTGAATGCTGCTAAAGGACTGGATTCAAACAAAAATGAGGTCAATAATGCCAATGACAGAGTGACCACTTCTGTGTAGAGCCTCACATCCTCCAGGTTGTTGCTCCTGTGTCTTCTCTCCGCTGTCGAAACATTTACTGTTGCATCCTGGAAATGCCATCCATTCAACCCTCCTCATATATCTTTGACCGGAGATCCAACTCATCTTGTCTTTGTGTCATTTCTTGGGAAGGTGCTTCTTGGCGGAAGAAAAGTGCCCGACTTCATTCCAAGCATTTGAACACAGCACAAGTGCACTGAGCAAAGTTCTTTGCTGTCATGTCTCCCATTTGTCTGTCAGTGACTTTCCACTGTTGTCATTTCCATAAATATTAAGCTGTTGGTTTCTGGGTTTTTGGATAAGGGAAATACACTATTATAGAACCGTGGTCAGTTTTCTACTAAAATAGTCTCCTCAAATCCCTTCATGGCTGAACTATTTATATGGCTGTTTGACTTATCATGAAAAGAACTAGTTCTATGGAGAAGTTATACTTTTACCTCCTGGGCAGCTCAGATGATGTAAATTTTATAATTTTGTATAGGAGTTTCATAACAAAAAAACAGATTATGTTTTTAAAAGAAAATTTTTAAAAAAGTAGATTTTGCTATTTCTATTGGATTAATTCCAAAGATGTACATGATTATCCTATTGCATGTGCCTTAATGCAGCCTAAATCAAGCTAAACAGAAAATGTAGTGAGATCAGTTAAAACCAGGGTGCCTCTTTCAATGTGTTATCTTGCAAATAACTAACTTTTACTCTCCTTTACAAAAGTTGTTAAAGGCATCTTTTTTCTACTATTGTGATGATGCTAGATCCTCAAACTCTGCTTTCCTTATGATATGATTCATTGACAATTATGAAAAATAATTTTGACTGCCAAAACATTGCAGTCACTAGAATTTCAGTGCCCATCTTTAACTATTAACATCTGTAAACAAGTTTTAAAAAGTGAACAAAATACACAGCAACTAGTGCCTATGTTGTGGAAACGAATGTTATCTGCTATACAGACATGATATTCTCATACATTTGAAGGTTTTATAGATACATAAGACCTAATAAATACCTTAAAAAACACAATGGCTCAATAACACTCATTTTACTAGGAAAAAAATATGTTGGATGTTGATTCATTTGAGTTTCAATAAATCAAAGCTCTTGACTAACTCCTACATTATAAAATTTATAATCATGGCTGAAATTTGTTTTGAAATGTAAGCAACAAGTTCCTAGGGAAGCTAGGAATTTATTGCTTAGATTTAATTTGCTAGATGCTGACATTTTCAGGCTTAAATAGAATAAATGTTCTCTATAAAGTTATTTTTCATTTTCCAATAACTTGGGAAAGAATGAATAAGTTGACAATTCAGCTTGTGATTGTATTTTAAGTTCATATCTTGGTTGTGAATACTGGTTTACTATTGAATTACTGAATTGGAAAATATATATATGGAAATATCCACACGTAACCGAATGGCTTTTGAAAACCTTCTCTGCAGTTCCCAATACACTAAAACTCTAGATAGTATACTTTACAAAAGATTATAAAAGATGATCTAATTCTCAAACTCCTATTTAATAGGTGAATATTCATCAATACATGAAGTATATCTGGGAAGTGTGTGTGTGTGTTTGTGAGTGTGTATGTATGTGAATGTAGTACTTGAGTGTAATTTTAATTTAGGGAAAATACACAGAAAAATCCCAATAACTGAACATGGCTCCAAGTTTTTTCCTTTCCTCTTTTTTAATTTCCTCACTATAAAAGAAATATCATCAAATTGCCTGAGGGAAACCAAAATGCATTTTTTCTGTGGAGGTTTCTGTCTATAAAACATTGTGGGACCAGTACAGGTGAATTAAAAATATTTAGATGAATTAAAAATATACTTACCAAGACAGCTATAAACAGATCTGCATATGCTTAGTGCTCCATATGTTCTCTGAGCAGAAGCATCTTTTGATGTTTTAAGAGCTTGCTCCAAATAACTTGCAACTTCCCTGTTAATAAATATGAATCATATTATATAGCAGTTTTTTCTTTCTTCATACTTTGCTGATTCTAATGAAACTAAAACCCATGAATGCACAACTTGTGAGTTGTGTGATCAGTTTCTTCATTTGAATGGACTCCTGTGAGGTCATCCTCAAAAGCACAGATTTAAATAAATGGTCAAGTCAGATAAAAATAAATTGGGGCATCATTTAAAAGTTTAAGAAAAGGACATAACTGGGCTGGAATCAAGTGGTCAGAAGAACCTTACTATAAACCAATTTACACGTTGCACTTGGTTTGCTTATAACCACTACCTGATATAAAAAGTTAGTTTCTCAACACTTGAAAGTGAAGAGCTGATATATATATATTCTTAATTGTTCAGGAAAGGCACTTTGGGAATTACAAGAAGGAGATGAAAAAATTGCCTTCTGGGAACTTCTCCCTGAAGTATAAATCATGTTCATTAGGTTTGAAATACATCAATTGTATCCATGAAGAATCAGTAACATAGTTTGCTATTGGATTCACCGAAAGGTTAATTAGTGATTAAATGTGAACTGTTCTTTCTTGGGATGGATATACAGGTACTCTTCAATTTATGACCATAATTAGGAACAAAATTTCCATTGCTAATGGATGTAGTCATTAAGTGAATCACACAATCATTAAGCAAATCCCAGGGTTGTTTTCACTGACTGCTTGTTGGAAGCCCCTTGGGAAGGTCACTAATGGAGATTATGTGACTCTGGGATGCTGCAACCATGAATACAGGTAGTCCTCAACTTAAAGGCCAAAATTGAGCCCAAAAATTTCTGTTGCTAAATGAGACAGTAGTTAGGTGAATTTTAGGACCCTTGGCACAGTTGTTAAGTGAATCACTGCATTTGTTAAATTAGTAACATGTTTGTTAAGTGATCATCATTTGGGACCTTCTGACAAACTTTGTCAGAAGGTTGCAAAAGGTGATCACATGACCCTAGGGCACCGCAACCATCACAAATATGAACCAGCTGTCAAGCACCTGAATTTTGATCAAGTGACCATGGGGATACTGCAACAGTTGTGTGTAAAATGGTCGTAAGCCACTTTTTTCAATGCCATTGCTTGAGCGGTCACTAAATGAATTGTTGTAAGTCAGGACTCACTGTACATGCCAGTTGCCAAATGCCTGAATTATAATCAGATGACAGTGGGGACGCTGCAGTGGTCATGTGGATTGCAAATAATTTTTTTCAGCCTCATCATAACTTCAAACAGTTGTTAATCAGTTGGTTGTAAGTCAAGGACTACCAGTAATCCTATAATTAAGCCTCCAAAATACAAGACAGTATGAAGTAACAGGGCTGTGGATAAGAATTAAATTTTGTGGTTTGTTACATAAATATATTTTATGGGTGGTTCTCATTTGGTAGCTGCCTCTTTTAATGCCCCTTTGCAATTATGAAAGTGGTGAAAAATACAACAATCCTTGCATTTACAACCTTTACAAGTCTGTAAAGCAAAGGAAAGCTGAAGTTCTATCATAAACACAATTTATTTCACTTGCCAACTGCTTTTCTTAATTGACTGAGTTGCCAATTGCAATTATGGTCACTAACCCTGTTATATTAAGTCCTCTGCTACTTGAGGTGTTGCTTAAATATATAATCCACTGTTTCTGTTCAACAGGCTCATTACAGGAGCACATTTTTCTTTCTCTAAAATACGTGGTTCATACTAACTACTTAATGCTAGTACTCCCAAATACAGCTTTATGTGGCTTATTTACTAATTTGGGGGGTTATTTACTTATTTCGGAAGCTTATGAACTGGGCTCAATTCTCAAAATGTCAGAATTTTCATATGTAGCTCCTGTGCTAGCTAGATTCTAGTTTCATATTCAACCACATATCTAGGGTGATACACTATATATCTTTAAGTATTGTGTATCAATCAAGTTAACAAAGATTAAGTTGGAAATTTAGGGTAAAACAGTCCAAGTGGTTAAAAAGCATTTTGTTTTAGAATTCAACATTGTATATTCTCTGTTTCCTTAAAAACAGACCTAGATTAGAGCAAGTGTTTGTCTAGAGGAGAATTGCTCTCAGAACATATGGTCCTAATTCCATGCTGCACTCTCAGGCCATTGCCCACCCTTTTCTAAGCAATTTTTCAAAGGCCTTGTATGAACAAGCCATGTCTATATCCTTGGTCCCCACATGAACACACGCATACTTATTTTTGTGATTCAGGAGTTTAAAACATCCTGAATTTGCAGAGTTGGTTATCTGCGAAACCTGAAGACAGGAACGTAAGATGTCCACCTGTGTGTTTGAATCCATACTAATTCCAAATACATAAAAATAGCTTCATAAAGATCAAGCCTGATTGTCATAATATCTTTATTTTAAATTAGCAAGCAATAAAATGAATATTTTAGAGCGGTGAGTATGCTATGATGTCAGTAAAAGTAAAAAAGCTCTTAAACTTCATAGGTACTAAATAGGATACACCTATGCTTATTATCCTTGATTCACGTCACTTGTTCATTAATTACCCTTGGAAAGAGCCTTGGTGGTGCAGGCTGTTAAATGCCTAGCACTTAGTTCCAGCTGCCTGCAATTACTGCAGGCTCGAACCCCACCAGGCTCAAGGTTGACTCAGCCTTCCATCCTTTTGGGGTAGGTAAATTGAGGACCCAAGATTGTTGGGGGCAATAAGCTGATTTGTAAAAATGCCACTTAGTAATAAGCAGGCATATACAATGGAATGAAGGCTATTGCTGAGCACATTGGGTTGTATCCCAAAAATTGTAAGCCGCCCTGAGTCTTCGGAGAAGGGCGGCATATAAATGTAATAAAAAAAAAACGGAATGTGATGGAATAAGAGAGGCAGCCAAGCCTTTTCCCCTTACGCTTCACCATAATTAAGGTGACCAACTTTTTTACAACAAAAAGGAGGACACAAATAAATTGAAGAAAAAAACCAAAGCAACTTGCGCACAGCGCACTCTTGTGCATGGTGCACTCTTGCGTGCGGCACACTCAATACAATTCTGTGTGTGAGTGCATGCGTCTCATAATCGCATCTCGCCACACTGTACGAATCGTCATGTCAAATACAAATACGTCACATCAAACTCAACGGATCGGATCGGCATTGATCAAATACGGAGATTTACAGATTAGTCTTCAAATATCGAAAAGGAGGACATGTAGGAGGACACTTTTTGAGGAAGGACAGAACTTACAAAAGGAGGACTGTCCTCCCTAAAGGAGGACGGTTGGTCACCTTGCTATAATATTGCTGCCTATTATGGCTTCTCCAGCTGCTTCACAGCTTCTGAGGTTCCTGGCAGTTTAAAACATTGACAATCTTAAGGAATAAGAGAAAATGTAAACACCTCTCTTCTTGTGGCAGTGTACTAATAGCCAGTGGTGGGCTTCAAAAATTTTAGCAACCGGTTCTCTGCTCGGTTGCTGGTGGGTGTAGCCATGGTGGGCATGGCCTAGTCCGCCTCCTCCTGTACCATGGTGGGGGACCATTTTCGCCCTCCCCGGCCTCTGGAGGCCTGTTTTTCACCCTCCCCGAGTCTCCATGCGGGTGCTGTACTTATCTGGCATCCAAAACAGGCTGGGTGGGGATTCCTGGGAGGAGCGGGTGGAGTGGGCGGGGCCAGCCAGGGGAGGGATTTTAATAGCCAAACTGGCTATTAAAAATGATAAAATTAGCTACTGGTTTACCTGAATAGGGGAGAACCGGTAGCAGCCCACCCCTGCTAATAACTCAATAAATCTGTCCAGCAGCCCTAAATTCTATCCATTCAACAGTTCAGGGTAAACACCACATTCAATTCTAGGGTAATTATAATATTCCAGGATGGAATAGCCTGCGAATGAACTATGACACAAATAGGAGATTCATATCCTGCATTTATTCATTCATTCAGCTGGTCAGGGTGGAGACCACTCCTTGAAGGATTTCCACGTCTTTAAAAAGTCACAAAACTGCACCATTTGTTTTTTACATGGAGGGGTGGGCTATCTCTAGTTCAGAGTTTCCCAAAGTTGAGGTGCATCTTTGGGGAAGTGCAGAGACCAGGAGAAGTTGTGAATAACCTTTTAGTTACATGGTTACAATAAACCCACCTTCCCAAAGTTTAATTGAATTGTTTTCATTGTTCATTTGTGTTCATCGTGGTGGTTGGATTTGTAAGGTACATGTGTACAATAAGACTACACTAACTAAAGGGAGACTTGATGGCAGAACGTTTAGGGACCCCTACTTTAGAAACCATACCCCCCCCAAAAGGAATTAAATGCTAATCCCTAAAGGTTTTTTTTTTGCTTACTTTGGCTTAGTACAATACATTAATCGGGCAATACATATTGATACAGACCTATTCAGATCATAGCTCCCACTATTATTTTAGAAAGTACTAGGGCAGGGATGTCAAACTCAAGGCCTAGGGCCTGGATCCGGCTTGTGGGGTGCTTAGATCTGGCCCGCGGGGCTGCACTGGAAACAGCGAAGGACTGGCCCATGGTGCCTCTGCCAGCAAAAAATGAGCTTTTTGGGATGCGGCCCTCCTGAGCTCCAATTTCACTGGCAGAGGGTTGCAGTAGGCCATCACAGCCAAAAATGGAGCTTGCTAGGGCCATGGGCAGCCTTTCTGAGCTCCATTTGTGCCAGCAGATCACTCGGGCCACCACAGACGCCCCTGACATGAGTGATGTCGAGTTGGCCATGCCCCCTGGCCATGCCCACTCCACCCCCTGCCCCCCCTGAGGTCAAACACAACCCTGATGTGGCCCTCAGTGAAATCAAGTTTGACACCCCTGTACTAGGGTATTATTATTTATTTGGTAAATTTAAATTGCCACCGATTTCACATAGACATGCGTATATGACCCTGAACAGTGTTTCAAAGTTAAAACACAAAACAATATAATGCACCTTTCCTGATAACCTTATCCCCTGGCTATGGACAACCTCACCCAGTGATTTCATGTAGTTGTTAAGCAGTACTGACTCCAGTAGCACCTCACAATGTAGGGGCCAAGGATGTGGCATCTTGCTCCCGATCAACACTTGAGTGGAAGCAACCATGAAAGAAGGAGAACAGTTCTGTCCTCTCCGCCTCCAGAAAGTCCTTCTATAGTCAGTGGTACTGAAGGCCTCCATCAGGTCAAGTAGAGCAAGGATGGATGCATTACCCCCATACTGCTTCTGCCGGAGGTCATCTAAAAGCATCACCAATGCACTTTCGTTCCACATCTAGGCCTGAAAACCAATTGAAAGGGGTCCAAGGATAACACGTTTCATTCATGATCCACTAAAACTGCTGAATTGCTTCCTTCTCAACAATACTGGACATTGGACTCACATAATCAGTTCCAGATGGATGCAAAATGTTTCCTGTTTGTAACATGTTTACTCATGCTTTAAATCAGGCGTGTCTAACCTGCAGCCCACAGGCTGCATGCAGCCCTGGACAGCTGGGAATGCGGCCCAACTGGATTGTAAACTTTTTAACATTATTTACACATGCACATACACACACACACACACACACATATATGTATGTGTATGTATGTATATATATATATATATATATATATATATATATATATATATATATATATATATTCCTCTTCACTCAATGCAGGCCAGGCAAGCCAAAGGGTTCGATATGCCTGTTCTAAATATTCTCTAGCTGTTTCTATGTTGATGGTGTCTCTTCATATCAGATAGTAATATGTAATATTGGCTCAATGAATCCAGGCTGAAAATCCAATCCAGTCTAAATCACTCCAGACCTAATCTAAGCTTACTTTTTTTTATAAAGCAGAATGGATGTTAAAACAATGATCATACATCTTGAATGAAATGGAGCTAATTGCCAGGGATTCAGGCAAAAGTATCAAGAATGAAATACTCATCATTCCCACAAAATGAATCTGTTGCAAGACCAAGTATACATAGAGATGGGGCCAAAAGTAGTTATCCTCCCCTTACCCCCAAGAACTCCAGTTTGCAGTAAAATAAGTTGATAACTGGCATAAGTAAATGGCATCCCCCATTATTTTTTTCATAGTCTATAGAGCAGACACCATGGCAAATGATGAATGCCTTCCATCCTTCATTTGCCATCTTCTAGAGCTTTCTGGAGGGCAAGAATTAGTAGGTTCAAACGCATCCACGCTGGTTTGTTAAATCAAAATCCATTCTGAGTTGACTATGCTCTGCCTTAGAATCTGGGCTTGGCCAATGCCCATTCAATGTTTCTGGTGCTTTAGAAAATAGGTTGACATCCTCATCTTTGTGGTAGCCCCTCAAATACTGGAATACTGCTATCATATCACTCCTCATCCTTCTTTTCGTTAGACTAGACAAACCCAGTTCCTGCACCCATTCTTTATATGTTTTAACCTCCAGCCCTCTAATCATCTTTGTTGCTGTTTACTGTACTCTTTCCAAAGTCTCAACATCTTTTTATAATATAATGACCAAAACCAGATACAGCATGCAGAAATGTGGTTTTTACTAAGGCTGTATAAAGTGGTTCTAATACGTTGTGTGATCTTGATTCTATGCCTCTGTTAATGCAACCTAGAATTGCATTGGCCTTTTTGTCTGTAAGTAATGTATGGGAAAGACATACATAAAACAATGTACGCATAAAATAATACATAAAATTAATTAATATATGGGAAAACCTGTGGTCCACATGTAGTTGTAGAATTACAGTTGAGACAGTCCCAGGCAGCCCTGGGTTGAAAGAAGCAAGGAAGGATGAAGGGCATTTGCAACTGTAGCATCATAATTCCTTTCTTTTCTTAGGTAGCTCTTTCAAAAGGGTTCGTTTATTTTGAGAAACTGAGGGAATGTCTGCCTTATTTTTTACTAACTGCTTAACAGAAAGAAGCGTGGTGGTGAGGGTGAAATCACATTTCTTCACCCTCTTCATGATCTTGCTAAGGAATTCTCCAGACATACATCTGCGTAAAGAAAAAAATCCAGACAGGCTGCCTGATGGATATTAAAAGTAATGTTTGGTTAGATCTTTGGTGTTGAGAAGAACTGTTTTGGGCTGAGGGAAAGAGATGGTTGAGGACTTCTTGATTTTTTTTCTCATGGCATGTCCATCATTTTAGATAGCAGTGTGCCTCTGCACATTTCTGTTTACAATAAAACTAAAATATATTAAACTTTACTATCTTCCCAATTCAAAAAAGTTTGGGTACATTAGTGAAGCTCATATTCCTCCATGTTCTGTGGAGTCTATTTTGCAAAATTCTCAGCATTTCTCCTTTTTCTATATAAGGAGAGTATAATGATAAGTATGTCGACATTATATATATACATATAAAATTAGAGTAATTTTCTTTAATTTAGGTTAGTGAATGCTTAAAATGGAGCAACAATTTTATTTCACAAACACACTAATTAAATTTTATATCTGGTGCATTCCACAGAACAGAGTAGACTTACGTGATCTTATCTTCAAACTTCAATTTCAAAGTTCTAATTTAGGCAAAACCAAAATGACAGAAAGCCTCACCAGAAATTTATTTATTTTATGACCAATTTTGAGAATTGGAAATTATTGAATGGAAGGAAAATAAATGTAAAACGTATAGAACCACAAACCAAACTGCCATAATTTGTAGCCTAATAATTCACTAAATTGTTGAAACCGGGCAACTGGGTTAATTCAGAAAACCATGGCTTAATTATTTTATAGGTAGGATGTCCTTCAAATATAGACATTATGTTAGGCTTATTTCTATTTTGTGAGTCTAGTCTATGTCTTTCTCCACCGTTTTTACAACTTTAGTAGCTCTATACACATATAAACATGTTTATGTGTTTGTGAGAAGGGAGTAGGGCGGATTAAAAATGTCTCATATGAAAGAGTTCATTCATTGCACTAAGAATAATCTTAGTTGCTTGTGTTTTGCTTGGCATGTGTGATTTATAAATGTCTTAGCACAGTGTATAAACCCTACCAACTGTGGTCTATTTAATAGACCACAGTAGCATCCTATTTGGTAGCGTTGTTTTTTGTTAGTGTGGGGCAAAGAGTCTACACGAACTTGAGAATGCTGTCAGTGATCGCTTAGTCCACTTGCAATTATACCTATTTCCCTGAGGTGAAGAACAATGTTTTCTTGGTCTACTGTTCTGGCTACAGCCAATGAGCTATGATTATATATAATTTAGTTGATACCTGCATAAAACAATGTGCAAAAGAAACCACTAGATGGTAGTATTGTAGACAGGAATACTGAAAGCCCTATTCATCATGACAAATTACTGAAGGATATTGAATTCGATCTAGTCCCTGTGAATTTTGGCATGCTTGTGGTTTTGCCTCCAATTCACAAATGTGTTAAATTGCTGAGTATGTATACAATCTTCAAAGTATCATTTTTAAAGAGACCCAAGGCTTCCAGTTCTCAGGAGTCCTCTTTTTACTCAGGGTCCCAATCCTTGGCATCTGTTTTCATTTTCAGGTAAGATAGAAGAAATTCTCCCATACCCCTTGGGGAATGTCTGTCTCCCATTGTCAACAAAAATAATGCTGGGCTGTTAGATCAGGGGCCTGACTTACTATAAGGTGGTTTCCTTTGTTCCTAAGAAAACAGCACAAAAGGAAGAAAAGAGAGGAATAAAAACCAACGAATTAACATTTATTGTAATTAGTTGAAAGAGAAAATAGTCAGGGGATCCCATGAATCTGAAAAAAAAACTGCTGATGTCAGTCACCTTCCAAATATCTTTTGGTTTCCAAAAATGCTATAGATGTGGGATGTGGGGAGAGAAAGAGAGAGAGGGAGAGAGGGAGAGACAGAGAGAGGGAGGGGGAGAGAGAGGGAGGGGGAGAGAGGGAGGGACAGAGGGAGGGGGAGAGGGAGGGAGAGGGGGAGAGAGGGAGGAGAGAGAGAGAGAGAGAGAGAGAGATCTTAAATGATAGGGGTAGGGCATGATGGGACCGAAAAGTCAGTTTAATACATAGAGACTAGTATCAGATTAAACAAGTGCTTTTCTTGCAGGATTGTGTGAGGTGGCTTCCCAAGTCTCCTAAGCTACACGGGAGCCATAACTGGAATTCTCAGGGCTCTCACTGGGCTTCGCTCAAGGGAAAAGAAAATACCCAGGGATCGAAACTCTACAAATTCAGCTCAGTCAATGAAAACTGGAAGGAAGGTCGAATCAGTCCTGAGCAAGAAGCTGAAAGATTGGAGGATCCAGATGAAGATGTGAGTTGTTATTATTATGGTTTGTCTTAAAGTCAGCCAGATGTTTAGATTGGAGTGGGTAGTTTTATCAACCTATTGAGTCCTTCCTAAGGAGCTGGCATAGGCAGATGTTGTTCTTTAATACTATTAAAGATTGTTGCAAGATATAAGCTGTTCCAAGTAAAGCTGCCTTTTGCAGTTGGTGAGTTTGTCAATGCCAATGGTGTTCAAATGGTGCTCCAGTTGTTTTGGGATTGCCCCCAAGGTAGCCATGACTACTGGTCCTACCTTTGCTTTCTTTTGCCACAGTCGTTCTATTTCTGTTTACAGGTCTTTGTATTTTTTGATTTTGCTCCAGTTCTTTCTCTTCTATTCCTCAGATACTGCAGTGTTCACTACCCAGACTTTTTTTTGTCTCTCTTATTTATTTGTTAAATTTATTTGCTGCCTCTCTGGCCATGGGGCTACTCTTTAGATGGTACTACACTAATTCTTATCAACATGGTTAAGTCTGTGATGTTATGTGACAGGTGCCTATCTGTTCGGATTATTATTAATCATGATAACCATATTTGATTGATTTAGTATTAAAATAAGTAAAATCAATTTTAAGTGTTGCACTAGAATCACTCTTTGGGTGTGCATGCAGGGAATGAGATCCCTGAAACATGATTAAGACCTGAGATGTCCTTGGCTATAAATGCCCTGACTGAAAGAAAAAAAAAGACACACTAACTTGGAATCTAAATTGATCACTGACTGTCAGACACCATTTGATGCAATGCATCAAGTACAGTTGTAATATTCTCTATATTGTAGATAGAGTATATTTTATACTGTACTATTAAATATATTAGTACAGCCCTATAGAGGAAATTCAAGCTTTCTGTTTCTACTTTAGAATAGAATTTTCTTTATTGGCCAAGTTTGATTGGACACACAAGGAATTTGCTTTGGTGCAAATGCTCTCAGTGTTCCTAAAAAGAAAAAAAAATACATTCGTCAAGAATCATAGGTAGAACATTAAATAGTAAAGGGTACAAATAAGCAATCAAATCATACTAGGAAACATAATAACAAGCGATCAAATCAAATCAAATTATACTAGTAAACAGTCAATTAAAAATCATAAGGATACAAGCAACAAAATTACATTAATGCAGTCATAAGTGGGGGGAGATGGTGAAAGGAAGGATGAGAAGATGAATAGTAACAGTAATAGTAATGCAGATTAGTAAATAGTTGAACCATGTTGAGGGAATTATTTGTTTAGCAGTGATGGCTTTCGGGAAAAAACTGTCCTTGTGTCTAGCATACAAGTCTAAATAAATAATAAAATAATAATAATAATAGTTGTTCTGGTGTACAGTGCTCTATAGCATCGTTTTGAGGGTAGGAGTTGAAACAGTTTATGTCCAGGATGTGAGGGGTCCATAAATATTTTCACAGCCCTCTTTTTGACTCGAGCATTATACAGGTCCTCGATTGAAGGCAGGTTGGTTAATACTAACCTTTAAGCTGTGGTTAATCTATGATTAAGCTATAGTGTGTGAAAACAGTCCCACGAACTGTACTTGTAGATGTCTTGCTTCCATTAGACATAAAAAAAGACTAGCTGTAGTTAGAATGAATCTGATGCTACAGTAAGTTTTAGTTATTGTAGAAAAACAGGACAATACTACAATCAACTGATCTTTATAGGCAGGTACACAGAATCATAGTTAGAAGGGATAATATAGGTCAGGAATCCTAATCCTCTGCTCAGTGCAGAAATCTAAAATATTTGTCATTTTCAAGTGACTCACAAAAGCCTACGCTTGAACACAACGAAAAGCTCTCCCACTTCTCTGAGTAACTGGGTGCACTGTCAGACTAATGGTATGTTTACGATGTTTTTTTCTAACACCTGCCTTTTGGTAATGGTATGCGGGCGTGTCCTTGAGAGACTGGGCAAAGAGAGCCTGCCAAGGGTATGATCTGATAAGAGACAGTATAGCCAGCAGCTGGATAATGGGTGGAGCACGAAGCTCTCTGTACTTTCTCAGGCTGTAAAGGAGGCAGGGCAGAAGGGGAAAAGGGTACTTCAGACTTGAAAGAACGACGTCAGACTGGCAAGACAAACCAGATAGGAAACGCAGCCGGATGTGTTAAGTTTGCATGAAGAGTCAGACGCGAAGAGCTTCAGTGAAGAGTTTATTAGTGACTACAACTCGAATGGACCTGTCTTGGCTGGGCTACAGCTGCTACTTATAGCCAGCAGCCACAGTTGCCAGCCAATCAGAGCACAGGGTTTTCCCGCACTTTTCAAACCAATCATATTTGACATTTTACAAGAACAATTCAAACTAAACCAATGACATTCAAACCTACATACATAACACCCCTCCCCACTAGGTTCAGTCCATACTCAAACCCCATCTATCTAATGTATTCTTTTAAATAGGTGGGGCTCTTACGTGTACGTTGAGACCTTCATGGTTCAGAAGTTTTAACGTTCTCACCCAGTGAGAGAGGAAATGTGTCTGCTGACATTTCCCTACTGGAACTTCCTGTGAAAGAAGACCCTGTTTGATTGTTAGAATCTGGTCTCTCCTCCCAACCCATCTCCAGCCCAATGTCAGCACCCAAGTCAGGTAGTGATGTACAATCTTCCACTTCTAAGGATGGATTTTGGCATTGTGACAGGTTTTGGAATGGTTCCTGTCGTAATGGCTCGTTACACATGGGATGGATTCTTGCTTGCTGATTATCCTCCTGCTCCTCCCCTTTCCCCCTAGAATTGACATCAGGTGAGGGAACTAGAGAGGAACAAGTGCGATGTTCCTGAGAAAACCTGGATCTAAGTTGATCAATGTGCCTGCTCCAGAGGACTCCATCCTCTGTTTGTACCCTGTAAGAACGAGGGCCTGTGATTTGAATTATCTCAGCAGGAATCCACAAAGGTTCACCCATAAGGTTCTTAGCATAAACAGAATCACCCACACTGAATGTGCGAACTTTGGAAGTGGAATCTAGTGGTGCGTTGGGTGCGTAAGGGATGAAGGCGGTCAAGGGAAGACCTAAGTTTCCTACCCATCAACAACTCTGCTGGAGATAAGTTATTAGATGGGTTAGGAGTGATGTGCTGAACACTAAGAAGTTTTTCAACTTTCTCAGTGATGTCCCCAGGACCCAGTTGCTGAAGTTTCTCCTTGGTAAAAAGTACCATGCGTTCAGCCCGGCCGTTAGCCGAAGGGTGCTCAGGGGCAGTGAGGGCATGTCTGATACCCTGTTGTGCTAAATAGGATTCAAAAAGGTTGCATGTAAATTGTCAGAGACAAGAACATCAGGTAACCCGTGGATTACAAAAAGTTTTTTGAGCTGCTTGATGACAGCATCAGTTGTGGTGGATGCCATAGGGATTACCTCTAGCCATTTGGAATATGCATCTACTATAATAAGAAAGGTGTGCCCTCTGGTAGGGCCTGCAAAATCAATGTGAATCCTAAACCATGGGCCCCTAGGACATTCCCATTCCTGTTTGGGGGCGAGAGGTGGGGCAGGCCTGATTACCTGACAGTTGGGACAAGATGCAACCCAGTTTTCAACCATTTTGTCAATACCTGGCCACCATACATAACTCCTGGCCAATCCCTTCATCCTTACAATACCAGGATGACCCTCATGTAACATTTCCAAAACCTCTTTTTGTAGTTTTGCAGGAATAACCACCCTGTTACCCACAAAATACATCCTTTTAAGACAGATAATTCAGTTTGCCTGGACTTAAAAGGTTGGGCCAGGTGAGGTAGATCTTGAAGAGGCCAACCTTTCTTAATCCAGCCTATAACAGGAGCCAATAAAGTGTCTTTGGCAGTCTCTCTGGCAATTTCAGCAGCATGCACGGAAGCTTGGCAACAGTTTCTAGGAAAAAGGTGTGTGTTTCAGGTTCAAAGTCCTCCTTGTGGCAAGGAAGTGGGCAATGACTCAGTGCATCAGCATGTCCAATGTCCTTGCCAGGCTTGTGGATAAGTTTGTATGAATAAGCAGCAAGAAATTCAGTTCACCTCAGCATTCTTGGTGACAGGATAGTAGGTGTAGGTTTATCTCCTGCCACAATGCCTAACAAAGGTTTGTGATCTGTAACAATGGTAAATGTTCTCCCATACAAATATTCATGAAATTTCTTGACAGCTGCAACAATTGCCAATGCTTCCTTGTCCAATTGGCTGTAATTCCTCTCTGCTTTGGTCAAAGTGCGAGAGTAAAATGCAATAGGGGCTTCTCTCCGGCTGGGAAGCCTGTGGCTCAACCCCCCCCACTTTAAAGGGGGATGCGTCACAAGTCAGTACAACAGGCCAATTCTCAGAGAACTGTATCAGTACAGCATCAGATGTGATTAGTCTTTTAATACTGTTAAATTCTGATTGTTCCTTCCTCCTGCAGACCCAAACAGACTTTTTGTCAAGTAATCTGTGCAATGGTTCTGCAATGGTTGCCTTCTGAGGTAGGAACATGTGATAAAAGTTAATGAGTCCAAGGAAGGCTTGCAAATCTGTTTTGCATTTAGGTCTAGGGGCTTCTTTGATTGCTTGAACCTTGGCATCGGTAGGGTGGATGCCATGCTTGTCAATCATATAGCCCAGGAACTCAACCTTGTCAGTTTTAAGAGTGCATTTTTCTTCCTTGACTTTTAACCCCGCTTTCCTGAATCTGGTAAGGACTTCTCTGAGTCTTTCTTGTAACTGAGTGTCATTTTCAGCAGAGATTAACACATCATCAAAGTAAGGCACTACCCTGGCAGTCCTTGGAGCATCCTTTCCATAAGGCTTTGAAAGATGCCTGGTGCCACGCTTACTCCAAATTGTAACCTTTTACATTTGAAGGCACCTCTATGAGTCACAATGGTTTGGGCCTCTGCAGTGGCATCATCAACTGTTAGTTGTTGATATGCCTGGGCCAGATCCAATTTGGCAAAGACTGTACCCCTGCCAAGTGAATGTAATAGATGATGCACCACTGGAACTGGGTATGCGCTCTGCTGCAGCGCATGGTTCAGTGTCCCCTTATAGTTCCCCCAGATTCTTACTGACCCATCAGTCTTGATAGGTGTGACTATGGGTGTCTCCCATCTGGAGTGGTCAGTGGGCTCTAAAACTCCTTGAGCTATTAGTTTATCTAATTGTGCATGAATTTTTTCCTTTAAGGCAAATGGGACCCTTCTGGGCTTTAAACGAATTGGGGGCACCTTGGGATCTAGGTTGAAAGTGATAGGGGTCCCCATATACTTGTCCAATCCTTCACTGAAGACCTCTGGAAACTCAGACTTCAAGGCCTCCTCCCATTCAGAGTTGCTCATGTGATTGATGCCAGTCACCTCGATGCCTAGTGGATTGAACCACTCAAGTCCCAGCAAGCTTGGGCGATCCTTGTCCACGATGGTCAGGGGCAAACATTTGGTGTGGCCTTTGAACTTCACGTTGAAATCTCTTGTTCCAACTACTGGAATCTTGTTCCCTTGGTAGTCTTTAAGAGTCAGTGCTTGCTTCTGGAAATGCTTCTTCTGCAATGTTGGGAAGTAGCTGTGAATAGTGTCCCATGACACCATAGATAAATAGGAGCCTGAGTCCACTTCCATTTGGCAAGGCCTTCCTTCAATAAATACCTTCACATGTACTTTTCTGCTTCTTAAGGGTGAAGAATGACCAATGGTGACTGTTTGATGCATTTCATTCTTTCCATTTGCTTCTGAGTTGCGCCCCATTTTCTCACTGAAGTTGTTGGGCTTGAAATCTTTGTCAGGAAACTTTCTTCTGTGTGGTGGAGTTCTGGATGATTTGCAGACTCTTGCTAAGTGACCTCTTTTTTCACAACGAAGGCAGATGGTATCAAGAAACTTGCATTCAATGCGGGGGTGCCCCCCCCCACAACCTCTGCAATAAAAGTCTTGCCTTTTTCTTCCCAGGTCTTTCTTTTCTTTTCCATTCTGAGTCTATAAATTCCTTCCTCCACCTCACTGCAGTCTGATTCAGAATCTATTTGCTCGCAATGAGTTGTTGTGGACTTTTCCACATCAGGATGGCTTGAGGCCTTGTTAAATTTTCTTCATGGCTGCCGCTGAGGACTTAGTGGCTTCTGCTGAGGAGGCCTCTTCTATGGCTTCCTTCAACGTGATCTTAGGTTTTAATAAATTTGCTCTGAAACACTTTGTCTTTGAGGCCTAGAACAAATCGATCGTGCATGGCCTCCTCCAAGTTGTTAAACTCGCATGCACCCCCAATGTCTCTTAAACTTGCCACGAAGTCGTTAACGTTTTTGCTTTCCCCTTGATCCCGACGGTAAAACTTGTGTCTCTTAATGAGGCACGATAACTGTGGGGCATAATGGGCTCTTAAAAGCTTTTCTAAATCAGGCCATTCCATTACCTTCACGTCAGCAGCTCCGCCAATGCTTCGCCATCTTGAAGACTGCCGGACCACAGTGCGTAAGAAAGACCACCCTCTTCTGCTTCTCGGAGATGTTGGCGAGGTCGTTTCCTTCCAAATACATTTGGAAGCGATCCGCATACGATTCCCAGTCTTCTGCCGCCGGATCGAATGGGCTGGGGGGTGTTCAGCGCAGCCATCTCGCTCTTCTGCTTGTCTTCCGCGTCGTCTTCTCTTCAGGTGGGAATCCCACCTTCGTCGCCAGTGTTAAGTTTGCATGAAGAGTCAGACGTGAAGAGCTTCAGTGAAGAGTTTATTAGTGACTACAGCTCGAATGGACCCGCCTTGGCTGGGCTACGGCTGCTACTTATAGCCAGCAGCCGCAGTTGCCAGCCAATCAGAGTGCAGGGTTTTCCCGCACTTTTCAAACCAATCATATTTGACATTTTACAAGAACAATTCAAACTAAACCAATGACATTCAAACCTACATACATAACAGGATGAGTTCATTCTATTTTATCATTAAGCTACTTTGACAGAATCATGCAAGTTTGAAAGTGCGTTTCTTCCCCCACCTCCTTTACAGCCTGAGGAACTAGGGAGGGTCTCTTTTGAGCCACTTGCCTCATCCAGGCTATGCTGTCTCTTATCTGACCATTCCCTTGGCAGCGCCTCTTTGCCCAGTCTCCTAAGTTCATTTGCCCATACCCTCAGACTTCCTGTGATTTTAATCCATTTCCTGGGAAGAGGTCTTCAGCTTCTTCTACGTGGCATCCTTTGAGGTATTAGAATTCATATCCAAATTCAGTCACTTTTTCCTCAAAGCTAAACATAGCCGCACATCACTTTAATCTTCTTTCTGGAATTTAAATTTCTAGCACCCTCTTATCCTTCTCTGAACCTCTTTCAATTTCTCTGCAAGCTTTGTAAAATCCAGTGCCAAGGACAAAGGGGGAGAGGGGTCTGACTAAGGGACAATTCTTCCCCAGATTGAAGGTTATTTTTCTATTGCCGATACCTAAAACTGCATTTGCCTTTTTTTTTGCACCAATATCATGCTTTTGGTTCACATTCAGTCAATTATATTTCATATTTTCCCCCACAGATATTACCTAGCAAGATATTCTCATTCATTTGGTTGTTTTTAAGGAAAGAATTTTGCTTTTATTTATATTCAGTTTTATTCTGTTACTTTCAACTCGCTGCTCTAGCCTAACAAGAATGTTTTGAATTTTATTTCTATCTTCCTATGGTTATTAGCTGTTCCACACAATTCTGTTATCATCTGCAAATTTGAAACTATTCTTTTATCCAAGTCCTGAAGTAAAAAAAACAATGGATGAGTACATGACCTAGGACTATGATTTCATTTGATAATTGATGGTCACCTTTGGGGTACCGTTTTCAAGCCAATTATGTATTATCTTGCTACTCAGGCTACCCTTAATGACTTGTTAATCGAAAAGCCAGAGTTTATGTTGACAAATGCTTTGCTGTAATTAAGAGACACGAGAGAGAGAGCACAAGAATAAATATATTATTTGTTGGATGGAGACATTTCCCCTCCTCCTCAGTTCTTCAAGATTTCTTGTAGAGAACCTGAAAAAGTTCATCTAGACCAGGGGTGTCCAACCTGGTGGGCTGGATCCAGCCTGCGGGATGCTTAGATCTGACCCATGGGGCTGCTCTGGAAACAGAGAAGGATTGGCCTGCAGTGCCTTTGCCAGCAAAAATGGAGCTCCATTTTTGCTGGCAGAGGGTTGCAAGAGGCCGTTGCAGCCAAAAGTGGAGCTTGGGAGCCCATTTTTGCTGACAGAGTATTTGGGTCACCCCAACATGAGTGACGTCCAGCTGGCCAGGCCAACCCTGGCCCCCTAGGTCAAACACATTCCTAATGCGGCCCTCAATGAAATCGAATTTGACACCCTTGATGAGGCCATCAGTTTCATTCCTTCCATTTAAGTGTTGCTCAAACATGTTTCCATCAATCTTGGTTGAATCTGTTAAGTTTGCACGAAGAGTCAGACGCGAGGAGTTCCAGCAAAGGCTTTATTAGTGACTACAGCTCGAATGGACCCATCCTGGCTTGGCTACGGCTGCTTCTTATAGCCTGCAGCCGTAGCTGCCAGCCAATGGGAGTGCAGGGTTTCTTCCCGCACTATTTAAACCAATACCATTTGACATTTTACAAGAACAGTTCAAATAAACCAATAACATTCAAACCTACATACATAACACCCCTCCCCACTAGGTTCAGTCCATACCAAACCCCAACCTATCTAATGTATTCCTTTAAATAGGTGGGGCTCTTACGTGTACGTTGAGACCTTCGTGGTTCAGAAGTTTTAACGTTCTCACCCAGTGAGAGGGAAATGTGTCTGCTGACATTTCCCTGTTGGGACTTCCTGTGAAAGAAGACCCTGTTAGACTGTTAGAATCTGGTCTCTCCTCCCAACCCATCTCCATTCCAATGTCAGCACCCAAGTCAGGTAGTGATGTGCAATCTTCCACTTCTAGGGATGGATCTTGGCATTGTGACAGGGTTCGGGATGGTTCCTGTCGCAATGGCTCGTTACACATGGGGTTGATTCCTGTTGCTGATTTTCCTCCTGTTCCCCCCCTTCCCCCCAGAAGAGACATCAGGTGAGGGACCAGAGGGAGACAGGGCGATGTTCCTGAGGGAACCTGGATCTAAGTGGTCAATGTGCCTGCTCCAGAGGAGTCCATCCTCTGTTTGTACCCTGTAAGAACGAGGGCCGTGATTGAGTTATTTCAGCAGGAATCCACAAAGGTTCACCTATAAGGTTCCTAGCATAGACAGAATCTCCACACTAAAAGAACGAACTTTGGAAGTGGAATCCAGTGGTGCGTTGGGTGCGTAAGTGGGATGAAGGCGGTCAAGGGAAGACCTAAGTTTCCTGCCCATCAACAACTCTGCTGGGGACAAGTTAGTGATGGGCTAGAGTGATGTGTTGAACACTAAGAAGTTTTTCAAGCTTCTCAGTGATGTCCCCAGGACCCAGCTGCTGAAGCTTCTCTTTGGTAAAGCGTACCATGCGTTCAGGCCGGCCATTGGCCGAAGGGTGCCCAGGGGCAGTGAGGGCATGTCTGATACCCTGTTGAGCTAGAAGGATTCAAAAATGTTAGATGTGAATTGAGGGCCATTGTCAGAGACAAGGACATCTGGTAACCCATGGGTTACAAACAATTTTCTGAGCTGCTTGATAACAGCCCAGTTGTAGTGGATGTCATGGGAATTACCTCTAGCCATTTGGAGTATGCATCTACTATAACTAGAAAAGTGTGCCCTCTTGTAGGGCCTGCAAAATCAATGTGGATTCTAGACCATGGGCCCTAGGACATTCCCATTCCTGTGTGGGGGCGTGAGGTGGGGCAGGCCTGACTACCTGGCAATTGGGACAAGAGGCTACCCAGTTTTCAACCATTTTGTCAATACCTGGCCACCATACATAACTCCTGGCCAAACCTTTCATCCTTACAATCCCAGGATGACCCTCATGTAACATTTCCAAAACCTCCTTTGCAGTTTTGCAGGAATAACCACCCTGTTACCCACAAAATACATCCTCTTAATACAGATAATTCAGTTTGCCTGGACTTAAAGGGTTGGGCAAGGTGAGGTAGATCTTGAAGAGGCCAACCTTTCTTAATCCAGCCCATAACAGGTGCCAACACAGCATCTTTGGCAGTTTCTTGGCAATCTCAGCAGCATGGACTGGAAGCTTAGCAACGGTCTCCAGGAAAAAGGTGTGAGTTTCAAGTTCAAAGTCCTCCTTGTGGCAAGGTAGTGGGCAACGACTCAGTGCATCAGCATGTCCAATGTCCTTGCCAGGCCTGTGAATCAGTTTGTAGAATAGGCTGCAAGAAATTCAGTCCACCTCAGCATTCTTGGTGACAGGATATTAGGTGTAGGTTTGTCTCCTGCCACAATGCCTAATAAAGGTTTGTGATCTGTAACAATGGTGAATGACCTGCCATAAGATATTCATGAAATTTCTTAACAGCTGCAACAACTGCTAAAGCCTCCTTGTCCAATTGGCTATAATTCCTCTCTGCTTTGGACAAGCGTGCGAGAGTAAAATGCAATTGGGGCTTCCCGTCCATTGGGAAGCCTGTGACTCAACCCCCCCCACTCCAAAAGGGGATGCATCACAAGTCAGAACAACAGGCAAATTCTCAGAGAATTGTATCAACACAGCATCAGACGTGATTAGTCTCTTAATACTGTTAAAAGCTGACTGTTCCTTCCGCCCCCAGATCCAAACAGCCTTCTTATCAAGTAGCGATGTAAAGCTCAGCAATAGATGCTTTGTGAGGTAGAAACATGTGGTAAAAGTTAATAAGTCCAAGGAAGGCTTGCAAATCTGCCTTGCATCGAGGTTTAGGGGCTTCCTTGATTGCTTTAACCTTGGCATCAGTAGGGTGGATGCCATGCTTGTCAATCATATACCCCAGGAACTCAACTCTGTCTGTTTTGAGTGTACATTTGTCTTCCTTGACTTTTAAACCCGCTTTTCTGAATCTGGTAAGGACTTCTCTGAGTCTTCTTGAAGCTGAGTGTCATTTTCAGCAGAGATTAATACATCATCAAAATAAGGCACTACCCTGGCAGTCCTTGCAACATTCTTTCCATAAGGCTTTGAAAAATGCCAGGTGCCACGCTTACTCCAAATTGTAGTCTTTTACATTTGAAGGCACCTCTATGAGTCACAATTGTTTGTGCCTCTGCAGTGGCATCATCAACTGTTAATTGTTGATATGCCTGAGCTAAGTCCAGTTTAGCAAATACTGTACCCCTGCCAAGGGAATGGAGCAGATGATGCACAACTGGTACAGGATATGCGCTCTGCTGCAGCGCATGGTTAAGTGTCCCCTTATAGTCACCACAGATTCTCACTGACCCATCAGCCTTGACTGGTGTGACTATGGTGTTTCCCATCTGGAGTGGTCAGTAGGCTCTAAAACCCCTTGAGCAATGAGCTTATCTAATTGTGCATCAATTTTTTCCTTTAAAGCAAATGGGACCCTCCTGGGCTTTAAACGAATTGGGGGCACCTTGGGGTCTAGGCTGAAAGCAATAGGGGTCCCCATATACTTGCCCAGTCCTTCGCTGAAGACCTCTGGAAACTCAGACTTCAAGGACTCTTCCCAGTCAGAACTGCTCACGTGATGGATGCCAGTCACCTCGATGCCTAGTGGCTTGAACCACTCAAGTCCCAGCAAACTTGGGCGATCCTTGTCCACGATGGTCAGGGCAAACGTTTGGTGTGGCCTTTAAACTGCACGTTGAAATCTCTAGCTCCAACTACTGGAATCTTGTTCCCTTGGTAGTCTTTGAGAGTCAGTGCTTGCTTCTGGAAATGCTTTTCTGATTTTGGGAAAGAGTCTGTGGATAGTGTCCCATGACACCATAGATAAATAAGAGCCTGAGTCCACTTCCATTTGGCAAGGCCTTCCTTCAATAAACACCTTCACGTGTACTTTTCTGCTTTTAAGGGTGAAGAATGACCAATGTGATTGTTTGGTGAGTTTCATTCTTGCCATTTGCTTCTAATTTTCGCCCCATTTTTCAAGGAATTGTTGGGCTTAAAGTCTCTATCAGGAATTTTCTTCCTAAATGGTGGAGTTCTGGATGATTTGCAGACTCTGGCTATGTGACCCGTTTCTCACAACGTAGGCAAATGGAGTCAAAGAACTTGCATTCAGTGCGGGGGTGGCCCCCCCACAGCCTCTGCAATAGAAACCTTGCCTGTTTTTCCCAGAGTCTTTTTCTTCTTCTCCATTCGAGTCTAAAAATCCCCTCCTCTGCCTCACTGCCATCAGAATCAGAGTCTATTTGTCGCATGAGCTGTTGTGGATTTTTCCCCATCAGAATGGCTTGAGGCTCTGTCTTGAGGCCTTGTTAATTTTTTTCATGGCCGCATGCTGAGGACTTGGTGGCTTCTGCTGAAACAGCTTCTTCAATGGCCTCCTTAAACGTGATCTTAGGTTCATTAATAGTTTGCTTTGTAAGACCTTATCTTTAAGGCCTAAAACAAACCGATCACGCATGGCCTCTTCTAAGTTGGTAAAGTCACAGCCCCCAATGTCCCTTAAACTTGCCACGAAGGCATTAACATTCTCGCTATCCCTTGATCCCGACGGTAAAATTCGTGTCTCTTAATGAGGCACGATACTTGTGGGGCGTAATGGGCTCTTAAAAGTTTCTCTAAATCGGGCCATTCCATTACCTTCAGCTCTGCAGCTCCCGCTAACGCCTTCGCATTTTGAAGACTGCCGGACCGCAGTGCGTGAGAAAGACCGCCCTCTTCCGTCTCTCGGGGATGCGGCGAGATCGTTCCCTCCCAGAACATGTGGAAACGATCCGCATACGATTCCCAGTCTTCCGTCGCCGGATCGAACGGTGCTGGGGGGTGTTCGCGCAGCCATCTCGCTCAGTTGCTTGTTCGTCGCGTCGTCTTCTCTTCAGGGAAATCCCATCCTCGTCGCCAGTGTTAAGTTTGCATGAAGAGTCAGACGCGAGGAGTTCCAGCAAAGGATTTATTAGTGACTACAGCTCGAATGGACCCGTCTGGCTTGCTACGGCGCTTTCTTATAGCCGGCAGCCGTAGCTGCCAGCCAATGGAGTGGCAGGGTTTCTTCCCGCACTATTTAAACCAATACCATTTGACATTTTACAAGAAACAGTTCAAATAAACCAATAACATTCAAAACCTACAACATAACAGATCCGTTATATTAAGAATGTATATTAAGAGAGGCGCCCTGTGGGCTTATCTTTCTCCGTTGTGCGATTCTGGCTGTAACTTGCTGGTTTGCTGTTGGTTGAGGTCTGCCTAAAGAAGTGTGGTATATATTCTTTGTAAATAAAACAATATTTAAATACAAACCTCTGAGTGTGGGATTCAAAAATTTTTGCACAGTTCTGGGGGGGGCTTGGTGGGTGTGACTGGCTTGGTGGGCACGGCAGGGGAAGGATACTGCAAAA